>JASPKZ010009720.1:0-45856 GCA_030220185.1 Diploptera punctata | reverse complement strand
CCAGAAATCTATCATTCCCGACCGTTCCTCACACTTCCTCAATCGACCATCACAACGTGTAAGACGATACCTGGATTCGTCCGAGAAGAGCACAGACTCCCACTGGTTCAGGTTTTTTTTTTTTTTTTTTTTTTAACAGGCCTTCTTCGACGAATATTCTCTTTCCTTAATCTGTTCCTTATCGTTTGGTCTGAAACCCAGATTCCGCAAGCTATATGATGGTCATTCTGCAGTCTTTTGCAGTTTTTGTACGCTGTCAAAGAGCAGAAAGAACAACATATGTCATCCTGGGGGCTTGTTTTAAATTTATGGCCCTGGCCATGTCTTCTACAATACTAACCTGTCTCTCTGTGCCTGTTGCGTAACCTGGACACCACGGAAGGACAAACCCCAAGCTCTCTAGCCACTTGTCGCAGAGACTGACCTTGTCGTAAAATATGTAGAGCATGATACACTTCAAACTCATTTAAATGCCTCATTTTGTCAGAGACTTCAATAAACAAGGCAATAATCAACATTCGTCACTATAGCAACATCAGGAAGCTTACCAATTAGAAGTGGCCAGTGCCTTCCAAAATAAAAAAAATTCCCTATATTTGTTATTTCAGGTAATTTCTCTGTATTTAGGCCATGGATCTTTTAAATTTGGATCCAATGATAAAATTAATAATTCAATTTAAATATTGTCCAACTTTCAGCTTTAAAAAACAATTACTTATTCAATTCATTACAAGTGTTCCTCTAATTGTTTTCAGCAGTGTATTATTACAAAATTATAAACCATTAATCTCCTAGCATACCAATTACAAAACATTTTTCTTTTAAAAGGAGCTATATCTTAGGGTACAGAGTTCCACTGTAATATATCATTTTCACGTTAACAAAATTATGTCTAACATTTTTTCATACTGTTATTTTAACACACTTCCAATAATGGATCATATTATAATATTATAATGATATTGTGAAAAGAAAAATTTATGTCTGAACCGGCAATCGAACCGTGGACCTGTAGTTCTCCACACTAGTGGTGTAGTGGGCTGCACACTAGTCTGGAGAACTAGAGGTGCGCGGTTCGATTCCTGGTTCAGACATTAATTCTTCTTTTCACAATATCATTATAATATTATATCTACAAAAATGATTGTACAACTTTTTCAATTCCAACTTAACAACATTCGCTCTTCCAACAATCAGTAAATTACAGGGTTCATGTAATGTTATTTATATCCTATAGCTATGTGAACATAATATTTCAACAATCCCTACTACTTCCTCAATCCTATAGCTGTCGTATCAAAATTTTCACAAAGCTCGACATAGTCTGCAATAATTTTAAAGGTTTTCCAGAAAGAAAAAAATCCAGCAAGCCCCTCACTACTTTTTCGCACTCTTTCACATACTATTATGGCATGTGAACATTTCTAATTTTTACTATATCTATAAATACTAGCACATTCAATAAGTAATGGCAACACAGTTGTAAATCATTGCAGTCTTGTAGTAGTACATCATTCAACACTCTTTTTGTATCAATCTGTAATATTGAAAATTTTGAAATACCTATATTTTGTAAATACATCTACTCTTTCTCATATTTAGTAAATAAAAAAAATCCATGTCACGACAAGCCTACAAGGCCCTTGGCCTAATAGCCACCTGTCAGCCTCACATCTACATTACTAATCACAGAGGGAGACACTCATCCAGCCAGTGTACAGGTCACATGTCTTCAGCATGCCAGGTCCACCAGCCATTACAGCTGGGTTTCTCAATCTGGAACCACTACTTATAATACATACCCAAATGCCTCATAATGCTGAGTGGGCAGTGGTCCCATACTGACCTAAATTCCATGACATAACTTCCTTCCCCATGAGGACTTGAACCAGTGCAAGTCCCATAACTTTGCACCAAGGATTCTTTGCCTTGACCACTCAGCTAGACCACACGACATTCAGTAAGTAATGCCACCCTAAAAAGATGTTCAGTAAATATGTTTTGAAGGTACATTTGGGAAATGCTCAAACATTCACCAAATTAACCACACATGAGCACATGTCACCATATCTTATTCAGAACCATCAAACAACCTCTACAAGTAATTCTATTTCAATCAAGACTAGATATCCAGAAAGTTCTAGACAGTGAAACATATCCAGAAATGGTACTCCAGATGAAATCCACCTTCTTCCAACAATTTGGCCACATGCACTTGACTTCGCAAAACACTATAAATGAAGTACATAATGTCAGAAGTAAACTAAAAATTTTTTTGTCATGTTATACAAGTGTTGCCATTACTTATCAAATTCCCAAGAATCCTGCCGATGATGGGACAAGTCCCGAAAGCGCTACAGTTAAATGATTAATTAAGTTGAGGAGACGGACCTTTCACGTGAATATTATATAATTTTATATTAATTTCATAACTATGCTAAATCCGAAATTCTACTGACATCTACTTCTCCACCTACGAGTCTGTTTCTCCTAATTACATTAATTTATTATTTGTCACACCACTTCACTAGATTCTCTGATACATATAAATTAGATACCCAAACCCTTCAACACAGTGTCCTTTATATCCCTCCTCATCATACACCCAAATCTTTTACAGTTTTCTCTTGCTACAACATGGAATTCCCTTCCACCCTATGTCAGAGACTGCCAAACTTTACCATCTTTCAGAAACAAATCGAAAATAAAATTACTAACAGAAACAACTCACTAATATTACTTTTTAAGAATTAATAATGTGTTTTTTCATTATTTAATAAAAATAGACTTAACATTTCTTAATATATTTACCTAATGCCTTGTATAAAAACCATAGATTAATTCATTGTTGTTTATTACTTTCTTCATATTTTTTTCTTCTTTTCTTTTTATGTATAGTACATTCGAGCTATTATTCCTTTTTGTATTCATTCTATCATTAATTTAATTTTAATTCTATTTAATTTCATTTTATTATTAGACATTATTTTCATTATTATTCAATTTTACAGATAATTAATTGTTTTGCATGACTATTATTGTAATTTTTTTTTATTCATATGTAACATATTTTTGTCCTGGAGAGTGCAAGAGAAGGCCACATGGCCTTAACTCCACCAGGCTAAATAAATCTATTCTATTCTAAATATGAATTAAAGGTGCACAGAAAGAACAAGCAAAGTCCAATTCAATTAAGAAATGACATTCCAGTCACATATTCTAAGTGACAGCTCCAATTCCTTCTTGACATATTTATAATTGAAAATCTCATTCTAACCCACTGCAATTAACTGTCAAAATGTTATGATTCTTATGACCAACAATAAAAGTCCAAAACCAGTTCTCCCTGCATGATTTTTTTTTTTAGTACAGCTATGCCACAATCTAGACAATTGATGTTAATAAATAGACCATCATTACATTTTGTCAATAACTAACTCACAAGCACTATTAAACCCACAGGTTCATAACCCCACAAATATATATCCTCTCGATACATCCCTATCCTGAGCTAATGTTTCTATATCAGTCCTTCAAACAATATTACTATCCCATCTCATTTTACGGCTATCTACTATGCACTTTTCCTACTTTTTCCTGTAATATCTTCTCATTCATGCCATATTGTCTTGCCCACCACAGTCTATGGGAATTAGCTCTTACTTTTATTCATACAATTACTTTACTCCAGTTCAGTCTTTCCTTCTTTCTTTCGACTTTCATTGTTTATATATATATACATACAGTAAAACCTGTCTATGGAGGAACATGATCATTCCTTAAATATTTTTCCCTCTTGGCAGTTTTCCTTCTTATAAAGGGTCCCCAAATTACAATCTTCAATTTTCTCAAGCAGTGTAAGGGTTTTTACCTGCACGCTTTAAAGACATAACGTATTGACTGATATACAGACAAAATAGTGTATGTAACACAGCTCAGTTTCCACAGCAATACAAAACAACTTTATTACACAAAAGCAACAAGAAACCCAACTACAGGAAGACTCAAGAATTTCCCAACTCCCTCATAGGTAACGCAAGCAGGCAAGGAAAAGTGAGGGATTCCCCACTGTCACACATAAGCAAGGGTATCCCCGCAATACAATGGCAGCACAAGAAGGTAAAACGATATAATGCACAGAGCGTCATAACCAGAATTTTCGCATGTGGTCATTAATACTGTAATTAGAACGTGCTTATGGATAATTTTCCATCTTACTGATGTAAAAATTAACTATTGTTATTTTTAAAACTATTCCATTTTCACGTTCCAGCTTATACAGGACAATTTTACATATAAAATCATACCGTTCTGGAGATTTTTTTCCCATCTCTACATCTTCCCTTCTTATAAATATTCCAGCTAAGACACGTTTTACTGTATGTATGTATGTATGTATATATATATATATATGTATGCCACAAAATTGTCATTATGACATTTCTGGTATTCTCCCTCCTAGCATGGCAGAATTGAAGCCCACTTCAGAAATTGGGACTTACATTACCCCAACAATATAATAGATGATAAATGGTAATTAACTGCCAGAAGAGTCCTTAAACCAAAATCTAACTTAAAACCAACCCATTAAAATATATTCACATGAACTGTAGTCGCAACATCAACATTGCAAATCATCATCATCACCTTGCCAGGTATTAGTCCTAGAAGAACTGTTATGGCCTGAGAAAGCAGTTTTCATGCCATCTTTTCATAGGTTGACCAACTGACCGTTTCCCATTTGGACAGTAGTTCATTATTGCCTTGCGGATCCTGGATCTAGCCATTCTTGAGACATGTCCCTTCCACTTCAGCTGATATCTTGAGATGTAATTCACTATTCGTGACACATTAAGTTCTCCAAGAATTTCTACATTTTTTTCTTTCGATCCCATTTGGTGTAGCCAGCTGTTTGGCGCATAAATTTCATCTCACAATCTGTTAGTCTCCTTTCATCTCTCGTCCTTAAAGTCCACGCTTCACTCCCATAACATAGGACTGGTCGAGCCATTATTTGATAAAGACGAGTTGATTTTTGCACTAATGAAGGTTTTAAAACTCTATTAATGATTCCCATTGATTTGTTGAATTTCACAACTTTCCTGGTAAATACACATTTACAACAAAAGAGAGTTCATTTCCTAAATAAGTAACCTCATTTACTCTCCCTAAAATTTTGTTATTTAAACAAATTTTGCTTGGTATTGGGGATTTTCCACAAAAGGCCATTATTTTAGTTTTATTACTACATATTTCCATTGAGTATTTCTCGGCTATCAAATTTAAATTATCTACTGACTATTGTAGATCACAAAATTGCAAATAAATTAATCATTTAAGCTACATTGTTTAAAACCTCAACAACAATTACTAATTTCAATTACAATTATTGGATCACAAGTTAAAAAACAACGGTATTACTTAAAACATTATAGCATTTTTAATTTAAAGTTTAGTCAAAATATTGAAAACTCAAATATAATATTGTTCTTTCTGTATAGCCTTCAAATGTTACACTCATTATTCTTATTTAAAAACACCTCCTAAACTTACAAAACTCTCCTAAATCACATAAAACTGACTCCTAATCTATTACTATAGCTCGGATTTTTATGCCATAAAATTCATCAATTCTATATACACAAAAAATATGTATTTTCATTTCATATTTACTAAAAATTTGTACTTCAACACAGAAATATTTTACGTAACATTATTAATATTACTGATATAAATCACTTTAAAACTGTGAATTATTTAAACATAACTTATGTATCAAAATTAATATAAATTTATGGAATATTCACCTGGAAAGGTCCGTCTCCTGAACTTAATTAGCTATTTAACTGTAGCGCTTTTGGGACTTGTCCCATCATCAGCAGGATTCAAAACTGGTGTTTCATTGAAGATGTGGTAGAGGGGGTTGCATGTATTGGGTTCGTTTATCAGGTTCTCTTTGTTGTGAGCTGCTTTCATGTACTCGAAGAGTTGGAAATCATGAAAGCAGCTCACAACAACGACAACCTGATAAACGAACCCAATACATGAAACCTACTCTACCAGATCTTCAGTGAAACACCAGTTTTGAATCCTGCCGATTATGGGACAAGTCCCGAAAGCGCTACAGTTAAATAACTAATTAACTTGAGGAGACGGACCTTTCTGGTCAATATCCCATAATTTCATATTTTGAATAATACCTCAATGGAACACATCATGAATCTTATAAAAGTTGATTATATATCAAAACCTATGAAAACTATAAAATTTAATAACTTTCATCAAATATGCCTCTCAATTTAGTAAAATATTCTCTATCATAATATTGACATGACTGAGCATAAATAACATTTAACAAAGTACTTTAATTCAATTACTATTTTCATGAAAGGTATTTAATATAACATATTTAACAGACATCATCGCTCTTACAAATAAAATACATGCTCCATCATACAAATCCTAGCCTTAGCTACTACTAATTCTTGTCGATTCTTGAAGCCTGTTCTACTGTTAGCTAGAGACCAGATTTTAAAGAAAACACTTCTCTTTGAAACACAAGACAAAAAATAATCTGTAAAAGATTTTCTGTTTTTAACATTCAAGATTGTGTGGCTCTCTTTCAACAGCATTTCACACTAATCTCACTACTTCACATTATTTCATTATAGAAACCACAACAATTACAACCTTATGGAGACAAACTAACTCAATGGCCCTATCAAACCTATACCTTCATGCTATAGCAGGATTTTAATATCATAATAAATATGCAAGTTTAAGTTAATAATTTTATACTTTAAAATTCTTTTAATATTTAAATATAACTTAAATAAAGAAAAACATCTAAATAATTCATTGTTGTTCATTATTGAATAAAAATGTCTCAGTAACAATTAAAAGAAATTGTATTACATAACAGTCTTTCTAAATATTGCTTTTAAAATTGTTTTAAGTCATTGTTGTCACAATTATAAACCTTTCTGTTATAACTGTAATAAGAACACCTGCTTAACTTCATTTTTTTAAATGAAAGTAAACTAAACACTGATTGGATGGTAAAACAATTAACTTTTTTGATTTAACAAATCAAATTTTAATCTTGTATTTAATGGATTATTAACCAATAGGATTTAAACCTAACATCATGTGATGTAATAATGTTCTTTACAATTATAAAAGAATTACACTAGTCATTCTTCATATAACTTTCCACAAAGATAGAAGCAAATAGAGCTCTCCTGATAAAATGTGATATTTAATACAAGAGGAATAATTGACTCAAGAAAAGAAAATAATTTCATTTTAATTGACGGTAAACAATAATACCATCTATATTTACTTCATCTTCTGGGAAATTAAAAAGTAAATAAATTTACAATTATTTCTACAAGAAACAGTTTTCAGTGATTTTAAAGTGTTTTCCTATCCAGTGTGCCTACTTCCAACCCTAACAAGAGAATCCAGCTCTACCAAAAATAAAACCCAACCTGAACTAGTAATTCTTTTTGGGACATCAATCCTTCTAAATGTTAATACAACATCAGGCATGAACAGAGTTAGCTGCTTCAAAACATCACCACAACATGGGAAAAAAATTAGTTCTTCAATGGCCACATAACATAAACTCTTCATGCACCCATATCCTGACTTAATGTTTTCCAATCATTCCCTGTTAAATCTACTTGCCTCAAATCATGGTTCAGTTTATTCTCCCTTCTCATTCTTCGTCTACCAACTAATTGTTTTCCTTCCACTTTTCCTACAAGAAGTTTTCATATCCCACTTTAACTAAACAAATTTGTTCTTCATAAATTACTACAACAGTGTCATTTTAAAGTTCAAACAAATTATTCATGCTCATTTCTATCAGGATAGAGCTATCATTTTCCTAAAAAAGATAACAAAAAAATTTAAACATCAAACATGCTAATAATGCTCAATGTAACTAAGTATAATTCTTTCTTCATCCAGTAAAATGAAACTAGCAATGATTATATATTTCTTTTCTTTATTGCCTCATCCCTTCCTTTATTAAGTTCTTTTTTTAAATGTTTACTTTCATTTCTATTTTTATAGCCAATTTTCCCTTAAAATCCATCTACAAACAAATCATATAAATTGCAAAGTCCTAACACATTACTACATTTCATCTTCCAATCAACTGAGTCTCATCTTGAAATCCTCACACCTCGTTCTGGTACTGCTGTGCCAGCACCTCGCCTCGCCTCCTTCTGGTACTGCTGTGCCAGCACCTCGCCTCGCCTCCTTCTGGTACTGCTGTGCCAGCACCTCGCCTCGCCTCCTTCTGGTACTGCTGTGCCAGCACCTCGCCTCGCCTCCTTCTGGTACTGCTGTGCCAGCACCTCGCCTCGCCTCGTTCTGGTACTGCTGTGCCAGCACCTCGCCTCGCCTCGTTCTGGTACTGCTGTGCCAGCACCTCGCCTCGCCTCGTTCTGGTACTGCTGTGCCAGCACCTCGCCTCGCCTCGTTCTGGTACTGCTGTGCCAGCACCTCGCCTCGCCTCGTTCTGGTACTGCTGTGCCAGCACCTCGCCTCGCCTCGTTCTGGTACTGCTGTGCCAGCACCTCGCCTCGCCTCGTTCTGGTACTGCTGTGCCAGCACCTCGCCTCGCCTCGTTCTGGTACTGCTGTGCCAGCACCTCGCCTCCTTCTGGTACTGCTGTGCCAGCACCTCGCCTCCTTCTGGTACTGCTGTGCCAGCATCACATCTCCTACTGCTTGTCATTATTTCTCCTTCCACTGTCCAATTGCATCTCAGAGTACTATCAATTAACTTGTTGCGTTACAACAGGACATTTCACCATTCACTCTTAACTTATTCAACTGTACAATTGCATCTCTTCTTCCATAACACCATCTGGCTAATAAATGACCTGTTGCTTCTTTGACAGATGATATCTCTGATTTCAATGAACATCACTCCATGCGGTATAGTGGCACTAAAGTGTAATGTAATACCATCATTTCAATCATGGTTCCTTTCCAATAAATTGCACTTGTAAATACTTGGGGGAGAAAAAATCAATAAGGAATGAAAACGATATTGGTAAAAATAGTAAAGAATGGAATTAAACTCAGGGAAAGTTGGCTCAAGAAAACAATTTAGGAAATAAGTATACGGTCCATCACTTAAAGGCACAAGGGAAAGGTTGTAAGAGAGATTACAGGAATTTCATTTGTCGGAGATCAACCATTTCTTCTGTAGGCCATTTAGCATTTATCCAGGGTGGCACCACGTGGAGGCGGCCTACCTTACACCCCACTCATTTCAAAACACCGCACAGTACCCAAACCTGTGCATGTTTCGAAACTTCACATTTATTTATAACTGAAACAGAATACAAACAGTACATTTTATACATATGGTTTCATTTCAATAAAATTAAAGATTTCTTATAGCAAAGTATTTTGAATCACAACCCACGCTCCTCTATGCAATACAACATTCAAGTATCACACCTGCTTAGAATGCAGTTCATATTTTCCTTTCTTATTTATTATACAAAATGAGAAAACCCTACCCCAATGTAAGCATCTGGTAACCTAACTTTAACTACCGGTACTTACAAATTCTCACTGAACGGTTTAAATTATCTACAAAAATAATGTCCTGAAGCTAAATATTCCAGTAATTAATCTAATTACAATCTAAGCTATAACCTCTTATTCAGAGCTACTTCTTTAATATAAACACAATATCAGCAAACAGATTTCCACACATTTCATTTAACTATCAACTAAATGGAAAAGAAACAACCTGTCTGAAAACTAATATGTTGTATTAGTTCACTTTTTACACGCTTTATATTAGCTTGACCTCTATCTATCTATCTATCTATCTATCTATCTATCTATCTATCTATCTATCTATCTATCTATCTATCTATCTATCTATCTATCTATCTATCTATCTATCTATCTATCTATCTATCTATCTATCTATCTATCTATCTATCTATCTATCTATCTATCTATCTATCTATCTATCTATCTATCTATCTATCTATCTATCTATCTACACTGCTCAAAAAATTAGGGGATATTGTACAATAACCTATTAAGACTATGTTTTTAGGAACAGTATTAGATGCAATCACTTTCTATTACTCCAAAATAATGTAAACAAGAGTTTGAAGTCATTACGTAACCTCTGTACCACACCAGATGTCAAAGAGATCCTGATTAGGAATATGGCAAACAAACAAAGCAACATTAACATGGGTGAAAATGTTTCTTTAGTATGGTGTATGGTCTCCTCGAACGGCCAGCACTGCCTCACACGTGTGTGGCATTGATGCAAACAGGTTAGCAATGACTTCTTCTGGGATACGTGGCCACTTCCATAAGAGCAATGTGCAGCTCTGGAACAGTTGTGGGAGCTGCTGGTCTGCCTGCAATGCGCCTGCCTAATGCATCCCACACATGCTCAATCGGATTTTAAGTCCGGGGAGGAAGCTGACCATTGCATACGCTCGATACCCTCCACTTCCAGCATGTCGTCCACCAAGCCAGCTCTGTGGGGTCGTGCATTATCGTCCATAAAAAGAAAAGAATCGCCTATGGCACCAGCATAAGGCATGACAAAAGGTCGGAGAATCTCATCTCTATACCTTACCGCAGTCAAAGTACCACCTTGGATGACATAGAGGTCCGTACGTCCACCACTACTGACTCCTGTCCACACCATCAATCCACCGCCACTATATGGGGATCTTTCACGTACAAAAGCTGGATTGTTTCGTGTCCCTTTTTCTCTCCAGATTAATACATGCCGACTATCACATTCCACGTTGAATCCCGACTCATCAGAAAAAAGAACTGATCTCCACCCACGAAGTTCCTCCGCCCAGTTTCTGCGATCTCTACGGTGTTGTGGAGTTAACCTGGTACACACCATGGGCCTACGGGCATAGAGACCACTTCCATTCAGTCGATTAGGGACAGTTTGACTTGACACCCTGCGTCCTGTTGCTGTTTGAAGTGTATTTCGCAATTGAGTTGCATTCTGCTGTCTATTCAGACGGGCTGTTAACAAGAGGTAACGATCATCCCTTGTTGTTGTTGCCCTTGGTCGACCTTGTCCGGCTCTTCTGTGAACAGTATGTTCTTTCAAAATGATTCCAAAGTCTGGAAATCACGCTGTCAAACACCCCAATGGCTTGTGCCACCTCTTGTTGTCGTCTGTCCAGCTTCCGTCCTTCCTATGGCCCTCCAAGCCCATTGGGTTCAAGTAAATCACGTTCTCGAGGCATCACGGTCCCTAAGGTAAGTCACTCACTAACTGAAAACTGAACTAGATTTAAAAACAGGCAACAAAAATCATTCACCCCCACATCCACCCTTTACTCAACCCCAAACCAGACATGGACCCCCTTGGTGTGGGTACCGAGGTTACGTAAATACTTCAAGATCTTATACCATATCTTGGAGTAATAGAAAGTGATTGCATCTAATACGATTCCAAAAAAACATAGTCCTTAAATAGGTTTATTTTACAATATCCCATTAATTTTAGGAGGCAGTGTATCTATCTATCACATCTATCTATCTATCTATATATCTACTCTACTATCTATTCTAAATTCTTTCCCCCGAATCTTTCAACGCGTTTTTCACCCACTTCAAATAATTGGTTCGACTTGAAATTTTGTATACTTGTAAAGGACCCGTGACAATACAATATTTTCATATTTATTTTCTAAAATCCTGGCCACAATCATCACAAAATCAAAAAAAGTGTCTTTGTATTTATGTAACGAAATCTTTGAACACGATTTTCACCCACTTAGAAACATAGGATAGACTTGAAACTTTGTTTACTTGTAAAGGTCCCGTGACACTACAATATTCACATTTTATTTCTAAATTCCTGGCCAGAATCATCAGAAAATCAAAAAAATTAAAACTGGTATAATAGGTTACGGACTTGTCGACGTTTTAGTCTATTGTTGTAAGAGCTCAGTTGGTAGAGCGGTGAACTAGTAGCATATAATTTCAGTAATCCATAGGTCGCTGGTTCGAATCCGGCTGGGGAGGATTTTTTTTTAGAAGAGTAATTACTTTTAGTTCATACTACAATAGTATGGAATTTAAAGATATTTACATTCTTATCTTATTCTGTAAAATATTAAAACTAAAAAATAAAAAAATTAAAAATAGTTTTAAAAAACTAAAACAACACGCTTTGTTAGAAAACCGAACTCAAAAATGAAAAATTATTTTAATTTCCAAAACTCTTGGGATAAATTTAAAGTGGTCAACAAAAAATCATCTCCAATACATATAGAATAAAACTAGAATTATCAACAACAAAAAATAATTTTACCATCAAAAGCGTGAGGTGCTTTTTATGATTTTTACATGTTCTTCTTACAGACCTTACCTGTACCAATATCTGTTTATTATCAAATATATTAATTGATACAGAGCACCCCACGCTTTTGATGGTAAAATTATTTTCTTTTTGTTGATAATTCTAGTTTAATTCTATATGTGTTGGAGATGATTTTTTGTTGACCACTTTAAATTTATCCCAAGCATGTTGGAAATTAAATTTATTTTTCATTTTTAAGTTAGATTTTCTAATAAAGCGTGTTGTTTTAGTTTTTTAAAACTATTATTTATTTCCTCTTCACTACTGTCTCTCTTCATAACAATTGAACATGCCAACATCCACCAGTTTGACACACACAACCTTGTGTCTTGAAAAACTACTGTCATGAATTTGTACATATATATAAACTCTATAAATATCTTCAATTTATTCTTCTTAATTTTCTTCTATTATCTACACTTTGTCCACCGCTGTGGTCTCGAGGTAGCGTGCTGCCTTGTCACGCAGCGGGCCCGGGTTCGATCCCCGGTCGGGGCAGTTTTTCTGGGTGAGGTTTTTAACGGGGTTTTTCCTCACCTGTAAGACAAATGTCAGGAAAACTTTAAGACCCAAACGGTCCCCGAAATCATATGGCCATCATTATCACCCTTATCATTATCATCACCATCATCCTTCACCGGTGTGGAAAACAACGGGAAGCTACCACACCTACACAATTCCCTAGTAAATCTGCAAGCATAGCATGAAAATGCTATAATTGCAGTGAAGGACCTGCCTTCGGGCAGAATTACTATGGATGGATCTACACTTTTTTCACATTACATTAAGCACTTCACATTCAAATTCTTGATCAATCCATTAATCTTCTTCTTTCTTCAACACTCCTGTCTATCTGCACCTGAAATCCCTTCCCTCCCCACCCCCCCAAAAAAAACACAAAATTAATAATCATCATATAACAAACATTAACAGGAACTTCTTCAAAACTGTACATGTCCATTCAATTAAATATTTTCAATCAAAAAGAAAAAAAAAATCCCCTAATTATTCAATACCTTTAAAAGGAATATTATCAACCAACACACACATTACCTACCTGTGTCCTCAACTAAATAACATTTCAATTAAAACACCTCACATACCTTTCAAAAACTCTCTATGCCTGATGATGGAACATATTCCACAAGGTCTTTTAATTTAAATTTTCCTTCTCTGAGGACAACTCAGGTACATATTACATTATTTCAATATTAATAACGTTTTACCTTACTTCATATCTTGTCTTCTTTTTAGACCTAAGTTTCACTTAAGGGTGACACAAAAAAAAATATATATAATAAATGGATTGAATAATATTTTCCATCTCACTTCATATAACTCCACAATTTTCAATCACCATTTTCTGAGAGCACGTCTTCTTTTCCTCAGCCAAAACTCTAGTCAGAATTTTCAGTTTTATAAAGTGATATGTATAAATATTATCCAATTCATTTATATAGCCTAAATTATTTATTGCATCATTGTGTTACTTCCCATTGTACTTTTTTTTTATGAAAAATTCACTTTACCCCCCAATACAATAATACAATGAAACAAAATTCATAAAATGGAAGAAGAAAATCCATAAGAAATGTATCAGAGAAAATACACAAATTGTGATTTAATGTGTTTATAGAGAAACAACTAACTTATAGACATCACTCATAGTATTCTTTTTAACAATTAATGAATTTGATAATCTACGAAAGTAGTAATAACATTAACAAATATTTAATTGCTTTTAATTATTGTATAACCGAAAAATTTGATTTCTATATCTAATTATTTTACTTCTTTTTTGTGTGCAATATATGCAAACAGTTTTAAACGTTTTAATTTTTCTTGCTTGCACACATTCTATCTTTAATTTTAGTCTCAGTTATAATTATCACTAATATTATTGCATTACAGACCTTAATCTTATAGATATCAGGTTAATGATCAATCTTCATTTAGTTTTTACACGCTTTATATTAGCTTGACCTGTATCTATCTATGTAACTGAATCTTTCAACGCGATTTTCACCCACTTAAAATAATTGGATCGACTTGAAATTTTGTATACTTAAAAAAGGATCCGTGACAATACAATAATTTCATATCTATTTTCTAAAATCCAGGCCAGAATCATCAGAAAATAAAAAAAATAAAATAAAATGAAACTGGTATAATAGGTTGCGGACTTGTCGACTTATTAGTCAATCGTTTTAAGAGCTCAGTTGGTAGAACGGTGAACTAGTGGTATACAATTTCAGTAATCCATAGGCCGCTGGTTCAAATCCGGCTGGCGAGAATTTTTTTTTTACGAGAGTAATACTTTTAGCGCATACTACATATAATAGTATCGACTTTAAAGATATTTACATTTTTATCTTATTCTGTAAAATATTAAAACTAAAAAATAAATAATAGTTTTAAAAAACTAAAACAACACGATTTATTAGAAAACCTAACTAAAAAAATTAAAAATAATTTTAATTTTCAACACGCTTGGGATAAAATTAAAGTGTTCAACAAAAAATCATCTTCAACACATAGGTTATAGAATAAAACTAGAGTTATCAACAAAAAGAACATAATTTTACCATCAAAAGCGTGAGGTGCTTTTTATGATTTTTACATTTTCTTCTTAGACACTTTACTTTTACCAATATCTGTTTATTATCAAATATATTAATTGATATAGAGCACCCCACGCTTTTGATGGTAACATTATTTTCTTTTTGTTGATAACTCTAGTTTTATTCTATAGCCTATGTGTTGGAGATGATTTTTTTGTTGACCACTTTAATTTTATCCCAAGCGTGTTTGAAAATTAAAATTATTTTTCATTTTTTTTAGTTCGGTTTTCTAATAAAGCGTGTTGTTTTAGTTTTTTAAAGCTATTATTTATTAACATTACATTTAATTCTGAATCCTATATTCTATTATAACGTATGTTTGTCCTGGTGACTGGAGATAAAGTCATGAACTAAACTACACCAGTCTAAATACAAAAAAAAAAAAAAAAAAAAAAACAAAGTGAGGAAACATCTTAGCAATCTTAAAAATCAGGAAATTGAGAAATCTACTGCAGCCACTCATGCTGTCAGAGAAACATTAACTGAAAAAAAAAAAACTGATTAATAAAACATTAAAAACCTAAAGAGCTCACAGTTTGCAAAAAATATCTATCTTCAAAACATTATTTCCTTAAATTGCTTGGGAATGTGATTTCATTTTCAGATTCTTCCCTGTACCAACGATAGATGGAAAAATAAACTATGCACCAACACAAACAAAACAGTCAATAAAATACTGAAGATCAAATAATTATCCCAAAACAAATATTAAAGAAGACAAGATGTGAGGTAATGTGAAATTTTATTGATGTTCAATTATTAATACCTCATAGAGTTACTTCTATAGAGTTTAAGCATGCTATTTTAAACCCCCTCAATAGTTCCTTTGTTGCATGATATTAGACTCGTCAACATGATTTTTGTCTCATGATTACCAATACTCCGCAGTTGTACTTAATGCAGTTTTTTATCGTGTTTTCAAATATGTATTCGGAATTTCTCCATCACCCACAGTTTTTTTTATTTCAATTTCAATGAATGCATCTAAATAATTACTTTTTTTAATAAACGTTTTTTCGTCCATTTGTCCACTGTAAAATAAAACCAAATGAGCTAACTCAGGAGATTTCAGCTATGGAAAAGAGATAACAAGGCAAATGGAATCCTAATATGCTGGCCGATTATTGTTGGACCATCAAGAGGTATGTTCCACAGACGAAATATAGCAGAAAATCGTCATTTCTTTCTTTCTAAGCGACTTCGAATGTTCAAATATTGCGTAGTTACGAATGTAGAAAATATTTAAGTGTTTGAAATTATAAATTCCTGTCTCTCGGAAACCTTGCATGATGGACAAAAACCGATGTCATATTTGAATTCAGGAGAAAAAAAAAAAACTATCAGAATCACATATTTTTTCTTACAGACACAAAAAAAGTTTCTTATTTCTTGCTCAGTATTATCCATATACCATACCTATTTCAATGACATATGTTCTAATTGTTTAACAAAAATTATTATACATGCAAAACATTTCCAAAATCAATCAGCTGCTACAGTTTTTTTTTTTCGTTTTGCACATGTTCACTTCTGAAGAAAATGTATTTCTATGTGATACACAGGATGTAACGCCAACAAAATTACAGGGATCATAGGCCGTGCAGAGAGGATCGTTTTTTGTGAAGGAACATATATTCGCAAACAAGTCGTTTACGAGTTATCCGCAGGTGAAGGTGTACACCCGTAAAGGTCGGAATTGTATACAAACAATTGTACACGTATCATTTTATTGAAAAGTGACATATTTTTACAATAAGTGTTCAAACAGTCGACCCTGTGCCCCATTGCATGTTTCATATCGTCGCAGCAACGATCGACTAGTACGGCCGGTCATGGCAGGATTCTTTTTACCGTCGTCAAAACACACATTGTTTGAACCCTTACTGTAAAAACCTGTCTTTTTCAATAAAAGTATATGTGTACAATTTTTTGTATTGAATTCCGACCCTTACGGGTGAACACTTTCATCTGCGCATAACTCATAAACGACTTGTTTGCGACTATATAATAATTTCTCAAAAAATGATCCTCTCTCCATGGCCTATCATCCCTATCATTTTGTCCGTGAGGTCCTGTATACACAGTTATAAATTTATTTAGGTAAACTTTTATCACTCACCGCATATTATCATTCTTTTAAACTAGTTTCGGAACTTTCTACTTCAGTTCCATCTTCAGTAATTTCATGACCGTTCTTCTGATATCTTGAAGAACCGCCTCTTGCTCCCTCTCAAGAGGGAGAATATGGAACTGAAGTACAAAGTTCCGAAACTTGTTTAAAAGAAGAAGGATATGAGCTGAGTGATAAAACTTTACCTTAAACAATACCTCATAGTGTCAATTCCTAAAAAAAAGGTAATTTAAAGATAACACAATCACAAACTAAAAAATGTCAAATTACTCTCTCCTTGTTTCCAAATGAAGTAACACATCTCAAGACATATTTTGAAAATCCACATTTGCTTTACATCTTTCCCAAATTTTTGTCCAGTTTTGTCCAATAATTAAATCCCATTTAAACACTTTTCAAGACATTATTTAACCATGTTTTATACCCGATATCATTAAACTAACACATTATATTTATTTACATTACATCCTTCACTAAAATAACATAATTCATTTCTACGTAAGTTTCAATTTCAATAATTTAAATACAGCAGTACTCATCAAAAACTTCTGATTTTACAACAATAACAATATTAATATTATTATTATTATTATTATTATTATTATTATTATTATTATTATTATTATTTATAAAACTATTATTCTACCAGTTAGCCTATATTATATGGATGCGAAACATTGACTCTTACTTTAAGGGAGGGACGGAGATTACGAGTAATTCAGAATATGATTCTTAGGAAAATTCTTGGACCAAAGAGAGATGAACAGACAAGCGAATGGAGAAGACTACATAACAGTGAACTACAGAGTCTTTATAGGAAGCCAGATTAGACTGCGATGGGCAGGACATGTTGCACTAATGGGGAATGATATACGTGCACGGAAGCTTCTTGTACGAAAACCAGAGGGGAAAGCGCCCAGTTGGTAGACCTAGAATGAGGCGGGAGAATAACATTAACTATGATTTGAGGGATCATACAGGGAATGATTGGAAAACATTAGCTCAGAATAGGGATGTATGGAGATCTTATGTCTGCCCGGCCATAAACCTACGAGTTCGATAGTGCCAGTAAGTTAGTTAGACACGATATTTATTTGTTTCTGGATGGTAATGTCCACAATAAAAACCCATTAGCCAACATTTGAGTGCAACAAACAAATGATGACGTATAATAATATATTCTAAAATGATTTATAAAAATAATTTTATGGTCACATAGAATGGTGTAATTTCTCTTCTGGCCTCCCAGTAAAGTTGGCCATTGCATTTGCTTCAATCGTCCTGGAGCCCTGTACACTGCTCGAGTTCATAGCACATTCTTCTTGCGTGCACTTAGACACATTTTCGTAACTTCAAACTACATTTAATAATACATTCTTCATAGTTTAAAAATATATTCATATTATAATATCAGTTGCCCTCTATGCCAAATACTCACTTTCATCTTCTTTCACTCCAATATAGCAAGAAAATCCACTCCCTTCTAATTTATCTTCCTGCTTTATTACAGATATATGATATTTATTATTTCTAACACTCGTGACGTAAATCAAATCTTCAATCTTCATCATCATCATCATCATCATCCGGTATCATGGCAGCTGCCGCCGTCTTCCGGAAACCAAACGAAACCAAACGCCATTCCTCTCTATCCATCCATTGATCTCCCTCCATTCCTCTGATATTCTTAGCTGCTTGTACCCCTTCTATCCAATTTCTTTTCGGTCTTCCTCTCTTCCTCCTTGGGATCCATTCCATAACAATTTTTGGCAATCTTTGCTCTGGCATTCGTTTGACATGACCATACCACTGCAATCTTTTCTTTTCTATGATGTCCGGCTCCTCTTGTACACCCATAATTTCCCTTATTTCTTTATTTTCGTATTCTATCCATTCTAGATTTTCCAGCTGATCTTCTTAAAACATCCATTTCTGTACTTAAAATTCTTTTCATCCCTGATAGGAATTTGCCAGACTTCAGCACCATATGTTAAAATACTCTGAATTATGGTTTGATATATTTGTAATTTTCTATCTTTTGTAATATTTTTGCTCCACCAAACAGAGTTTAAAGCATTTATTGCTTGTTTTGTTTAATTTCCACTGTGTTATCGCCTGAATGGTCTAGTTTTGTTCCTAAATAACTGCATTCAATACTAGGTTTTAGTTCTTCTCCATTGTTGAAATTTATATTTTCCATTTCTTCTCCAATACATAGGTATTTAGTTTTCTCAATGTTTATATAAAGTCCCCATTTTTCATTTTCTTCTTTTAGTTTTTTTAGCCATATATTCTATGTTATCGTGGTCCTGTGCTATTAATGCCTGGTCATCTGCAAAATTTAATGAATATACATGTGTATTTTGGATAGGTATGCCCATTTTTTTACATTTTTTCCTCCAGTCTCTTACTACTCTTTCGAGATAAATTTTAAATAGAGTTGGAGATAAACTGCAACCTTGCCTTAAACCTTTCGTAATAGTAAATCCCTTTGTTATATGATTTCCAACTTTTATTTTCGAAATAGATCCTTGTATAATGCTTTTATAGCTTCTACTAATTTTTTGGTAATGTTGGAATCTTCATAAAATTCAATTACTCCAATTCAGTCACAAAAAATAACTAAAGATATAGCAGTCCCATTACAAGCCTCACAAAGTTCTTGGGAGGTTAGCAATTTAAGGTTTTCTTCTTCCTACACAATCAGCACAACACATTAACCAGGTTGTCAAGTCCTGCTTTACAGTCACCATTAACTAACTCACTCACTCACTGGCACTATCGAACCCGTAGGTTCATGGCCGCACGCACATACGCTCTCCATGCATCCCTATCCTGAGCTAATGTTTTCCAATCATTCCCTGTATAATCTGCTTCCCTGAAATCATAGTTAATGTTATTCTCCCACCTCATTCTTTGTCTACCAACTGGGCGTTATCCCTCTGCTTTTCCTGCAAGAAGCTTTCGTGCACATCTTTCATTCCCCAACTGTGCCACATGTCCTACCCATCGCAGTCTACGAGACTTAACTGTTATTATATCTGCCTTCCCTAAAGACCATGTAGTTCACTGTTAATTAGTCTTATCCATTCACCTGTCTGCTCATCTCTCTTTCGTACAAAAATTTTCCTAACAACTTTATTCTCAAATACAGTCACCATTATGTATCATGTTAACTTACACTGCTACAAGTTTTTGTTTTATCATCCAATCTAACGCATAAGTAGCAAAGAACAATAGTGGCAATTATTGTCATCACTATATAAGTTAGCTATATTTCAGTTACAGTCCTACAAACACTACCAGAAATTTTGAACCCATTACACATACAGTTCATTACATACCTGCCTCCAACAAATGGTACAACTCTGCTCCCATAATTAACTCACTTGCCCTATCAAAACCATAGGTTCTTCACCAGGTACACATAAGTTCTCCATACATCCCTATCCTGAGCTAATATTTTCCAATCATCCCCTCAATAAACTTCTTCCCTCAATTCTTTATTAATATTATTCTCCCACCTCATTCTTGGACTAACTATTGCAAGCTTTCCTCTCATATTCCTGCAAGTAGTTCATATGCCCCATTTTCATTTCCTATACCTGCGCCACATGTCCTACCCATCACAGTCCACAAGACTTTAACTCTTCTTGTTATATCTCGTTTCCTATAAATATCACGTTGTTCACTGTTTTATTGTCCTCTCCTTTTGCCTCTCTCTCTCTCTCTCTCTCTCTCTCTCTCTCTCTCTCTCTCTCTCTATCTATCTCTTCTTGGTTCAACAAATGTTCCTAAAAAAATATTCTCAAATATTCATAAATTTGTATGCTCCCTTGAAGTGAGAGTCCATTTTTCACATCCATATAATGTAACTGTCAGAATAACAGTTTTCCAGGATACAGACTGACAATACCGACCATCTTCAGTTTATAAATTGCAAAGTGTAGAATATTAACTGATTTGGGAATTTAATATGCTAATCCGTTAGTGCTCTCTGTAAATAATCTCCCTAAAAGCTACAATATTTATACGTTACCTACAAAATAAGACACGTTCAATTTTTAGTCACTACCAGTTCAACCAATGTATTCCCAGTAGGGTACCTGTCACTGCTTGGGTAGGAAGATTTTTCAAGCATTAATGATTACTAACATAACAATTCTTAAATAATACTACTACAGTACTTCATTATGGCAGCACATCTTCACAACTGACAGTTTTCCTCACATTTTACAATGATTTCAAATAATTAACAATATACTGCCTTCGTCTACATATCCAACGGGTCCCTAGGCCTACTCTTTGCATTTAATGTAATGCACTGCACCCATTCTTCTAATAATTCATGGCAAATAATGCACTTCCCGTTCTCTTCCTTTGCCTGATTACGAACACCAAATTAAAATTTCTTTTCACACTTCCTATTTACTGTAAGTCAATTTCTATTTAATTCTTTGATTTCGTTAAAAGCATCTAACTAACTTCTTTCCTCTATTTTGCACACTTATCCTGTCTTTAAATCTCTTTCATACTCTCTCTTCTCTGCTGTGTGTCTTCTATCATATGCTGATTTGTTTTTTTTTTCTTACAATTGTCGTTTGTAACCCGACGAAGTAACAACTTCAATTGTTTGTGTTCATTGGTTCCATCTTTTAACCTGTGATTCAGAAGGCTTTGCTACGGCATACCTTGTCAACTAATTATATAAAAATACAGGATACTGAATCAGCCTAAAATGAGAGTTCGTTGTTGGCACACGAACTATACATAACTGGAAATGGAAGTGTTTCCTAAATATTCTCTATGAACTCTTCATGACTTGGTGGAGAGAAATCGATTGAAATAATAGCTTGCATGTGCGGGCTAATGAAAATTCAAGTTTCAATGGGAGAATTGACGAAAGCCTGGTTCTCAGCTAGTATATCTGACATTCAGATTGCTCTGTGGACAACATGTATATTTATCATCCATAGGCAAAGCTTCCTTAAAATGTTCAATAGCAATATAATCCAAACCACTGAAACACTTGCGTTCAAAGTGTCAAAGTTCTATGCATGCAAACGCATACTAAGTTAGATCAATTCTGTAGAGTGAAGAATAGGTAGTGTTCACCAGTCCAGCAACATCTTCTTAAGAGATTTATCAGGGCTGGTATTTTCTCATTCACACACCACGTGCTTAATTCCACGCCGCTTTAAAAGGACAAATTCTTGGTTGAACCAGTGGCTGTAATTTATGCATAGGGTGAGGAGGCAAGCTTATCATGTGCACATGATGCATCTTGCTAAAAAAGGATTGATTACATCGACATCTTCGTGGTTTGCATGGCCATCCAGAATGAGAAGCACTGATTCTTCTTACCTGAACGTGTCCTCTCAACAATAGCACATTACGATGGGAGGTTGGGATGTGGTTTTTACAGACTCTAGAAAATGTTTCAAAACCGAGCGATAGCGAAGCTTTTAATTGGGCATCTGGAAGGCGGAATTGCAATACCCAAATGATACGATGGGTGATAAGTGATAGTGAAATCACCAGTGAAGTCCTTAACCTAAACATAACGTAAATCCTACATCACGGGCAATCACAAGAATCATTTCCTTTAAGTAAAAATTCCTATGGTCTAACCGGAAATTGAACCCAGAACTTCATGAACTATCCAGCAGTATTTATGCATAGGAGTACGATCATGAATGTTTATATCTGTACTAATGTTTTTCGGTTTTCTTGATTTTCGGAGATGATCTTTATATTATTAACATATATAATCGATTTTCCAGTTTTGTCACTGTTGTAAATTTTGATAGGAAACAAACCACATTTTGAAATCAACACACTGTATTTTTCAGAAAACAGCTCAACTTAACTTTTTGGCTGCTGAACAGCGCGAAAAGGATCTCCTGATCAAGTTTGTAGACTCAGGTATTGGCTAAGAGATAGTTTCGGTTGACATGCCACGAAGTCATAATAAATTTCATTTCGAGCAGTTCTCTTTTCATTGTTCAAGTGGTGAGATACTTTTGAATATTCAGCCAATGCAAAAGCTAAATTTAACATTTATTTCACATTCACGGACATGCACTTTTCCGTATTTTGATCAAATGTTTCATTTTTAATCTGGCATTCCAAAGAGTCAATCCACAGACTCATCTCTTATAATTACTTTCAGTCAATCACCTATATACTTCTCGGCACAAGAAAAGATTGCTGTAATTTTCTCTGAAACTACTTCATTTATTTGCTATCCTCTTTTTTTCAGTCCACTTCCCTTTCATTTTCCTCTTATTGTCTGCCATTTCACTCTGGACGGACTAAAGAAAGAGATTTTTCTTTCAATCTTAAAGTCATACTGCAAACCAGGCCATTGACCAACACTGCACTACAAACATTACGGCTATAGTACATTAACATAATATACTTTAACTAAATCCAAGAATATATTCAATTGTTCTCCTCATTATAGAGTTCTACACACTTGAGAATATCTTTCTAAAATCTACTCTAAACAAAACAACATCAAACACCCACAAACATTTTAACATAGAACAAAATGCCCAAAGTATCTTGAAAGATATCATGGCTTCATAAGTTGACCCTATGCACATGTTCCCATATACCATCAGAAAAATCAGAACTAGGGATGCCTAGTACTGTCAGACGATCAGTACTGTAGAAATCTACCCTACACTTTCATTTTTTTTAGATAATGATGGAATATCAAGAGTCACTGTAATGCAAAATTGTGTCCATTTACTGAATTGAGGTTATGTTCAATTTATTTCTATACTTCATTCCTGTTTGTAATTATTATTCCTAGGAATTTAAATTGAGCAACTTCTTGAAAATTTCTCTCATTGATCATTAACTATCCATTTCTACACAAACTACCATACACATAACAAATGATCAATTATTGGGAACAAGAAATACTTTTCTCTATTAACTCAAAAGTAAGATTTTTTACTTATTCCCTTTATAATGCTATACACTGTCTGTAGATCATACACATGTCTCTATGTGACAAATTAAACATTTTTCAACCTACTTTTCTCCTCACAAATAACTTTTCAAACAAATATTATAACTTCATTTGGAAACAAAAGTCAAGTAATCCAAATCTTATATCAAATACATTTTTCTGTCAGTCTATTTGTCAGTCAGTCAGTCTATTAGTCAGTCAGTCAGTCAGTCAGTCAGTCAGTCAATCAATCACTCAGTCAGTCAGTCAATCAATCACTCAGTCAATCAGTCTCCCAAACCCAATTTCATCTTAACATAATTTAAGACTGGATACAAATCAAGTACCATATTCATTTTAAAAATTACAAATTTCAATACTACATTACTGCCTGTTTACTTTCTACTCATTTACTTGCAAAATTCCTTCTGAAGTGGAAGCTGAAAGTTTCACATCAGAAGTTTCACATGGTTGATAACCTATAAAGCATTTCAATTATACCAAACTAATATCTCTAAAATCTTAATTTTTTTTAGTAAGTTGGACAAAACGTTTTTATGAAAACATTTTCTTCAACTCATTTATAAATTGAAAATACCTCATACTATCACTTCCCACTTTAAATTTCATTACATTCTCAATACTATACTTGTCTAGCACTATAATTTTTCCAGTCTGAAAAGAACTTGAAACTTTCACTACAAAAACACCTTTAAAATTAAAGTCAAAGTAATGTCCAGTGTTAATTCTGCTAAAAATCACTTAATCTGGGATGCAGGCTACGTTACCTCCCACCACATAAAACATGCACACGTATTAAAAGCAATAAAAAAATATCAAAATACATCAGTTTGGTAATGTATTTTCCTTACTTCTGTCACTCTTGCAACATGCGCATATTTTCTGCAGGCAGGATGGCTGTGCAACCACCATCCCAGATTGATTTGATTTCTAGTGGAATTAATGCTAGATACTATTTTCAGCTAATTATAAATATCATGGATTTCTGCAAAGTTATGCCTAACTCCATTAATTAACAATATACCCTTTACAGAACACAATTTTATTTAACCTAATGCCTAACTATACACATTTCATATCCACCTCTTGTTCCGAGTTTCACAGATAAAAACATTCAATAACACTATCTGCATCATTACATATTTAAACCATTGAATTTTTAGACCAAACCCAAAGTAATAAAAGTGCAGTGCATGGCATAAGTACACACACATTTTCCACACCAAATCCACATTTACAACAAATCCACGTTTACAACAAATCCACATTTACAACAAATCCACATTTACAACAAATCCACATTTACAACAAATCCACATTTACAACAAATCCACATTTACAACAAATCCACATTTACAACAAATCCACATTACAACAAATCCACATTTACAACAATCCACATTTACAACAAATCCACATGTACAACAAATCCACATTTACAACAAATCCACATTTACAAACAAATCCACATTTACAACAAATCCACATTTACAACAAATCCACATTTACAACAAATCCACATTTACAACAAATCCACATTTACAACAAATCCACATTTACAACAAATCCACATTTACAACAAATCCACATTTACAACAAATCCACATTTACAACAAATCCACATTTACAACAAATCCACATTTACAACAAATCCACATTTACAACAAATCCACATTTACAACAAATCCACATTTACAACAAAATCCACATTTACAACAAATCCACATTTACAACAAATCCACATTTACAACAAATCCACATTTACAACAAATCCACATTTACAACAAATCCACATTTACAACAAATCCACATTTACAACAAATCCACATTTACAACAAATCCACATTTACAACAAATCCACATTTAAACAATTTGACCATTTCATATTTCACTTTTACACCACTGCTTTACACTAACCCACACAATTATACACCCTTGCACATTTGGATCATTGTACTTTCAGTACACTGCACTTTCAGAACTTCAAAGTTTCAAATTTTTGGGCAATTAAACTTTTTGACAAATTAATCCATGAATCAGTTACTTAACTACACATAACAAAAATCTGCTGTAAATCTTGACAACATGTGTACATCATACAACAGTTTACAAATTTTTCCAAATATCTCCACTGTAAATATCACCAACTTTAATAAATGTATATTTCTATAAAACATCAGTAACACCAACAGCTAGACAAATTTTTGTGTTCCTGGCCTCCAATATCTTTTACTACTGATTTCTATTCTATCAACAAAAAATTTAAGAAGAATCAAAATTTATGTCAAAAACTTTCCAGTAAGACTATTTCCATCTCGCCACAGAAACAGTCAGACATTTCAATAGCATTACTTCAGAAACGACTTCCCTTATGAATCTTGAAACAAGTCAAAATTATCAAGTCCAACAAGTTCACACATTTTTAACTTACTTGCAATTTCTAAATATAATTGTTTGGTTACTTCTGTAAATTAATGTATGTTCCAATACTACCCACTGCACTTCTTGTGATTCCACTCTACAATGTTACACCCTTACAACTTCAGGTAAAATCCTCATTTGAACCCAGCGGCACTCTGTGTCATGAATGCTAGAGATAAAGGACACAGAAAGAGACAAACATGCCAATGTCATGCTATATTACTCACAAATAGCTAACGAGTGACCTCAAATGATTTCAGCAACATGAAATTTCCTTATATATTTATAAGTTTCCACTCACACTTTGTCAAACCTAGTACCAACTAAAAATTGGCAGTGGACAAGTCTGCTCCAATCCTGGGGGCAGTCATGCAGGGCTGACAACCTGGCTGACATATTGTCCTGAATAGCGGGAGTTTTAACCGTCCACTACCCTAAACTCCTCTTAAGGTCTGTAGTCAGATCATTTTACATTTTATATTTGAAAGACTAAAAGAATACAAATTCAAAATAACCAAACTTCAAAAGCAATAATACAACAGCGAAAAACAGTTACAAACATGACCAAAATGCAGCAATCTATCACATTTTCTTCAGGCTATGGATTCTGGTTAGCCAAATTCCGCAAATCAACAATATGACGAAACGCATAAGATGTTCCCTACAACGACAGGGCAGGGATTAAAAACATAATTTGACAAAAGGATTTTAAGGACAGGTACGTGGCTCCTAACAAAGTTAAAAAATTAACTTTGTCCTAATAAATTTAATAATAATGACACTTCCATAAAAGTATCTGAATTAAAATTTTGAAAATAGGCATGAACCCTAACAGCATCGCAGCACCGTCAAACTTGCCGCTTAAAAACTGTTTCAAAATAACCAGAGTGAGCTCGAGCCTCTCCAAAGATTATGTTACCTTCGCCTTTCATTACCTCCTACCCCATGGACTATCCGGAAATCATCCAATTCAGGATTCGGTGAATCCAGGGAAAGATAACATACTTCGATTTCGAGGCCCTTTTCGTATCTTGTCCACCCCCCAGCCTTAACCTATTGAAATCCATCCTGCATGCAGGACTTCGTAGCAATTTCAAAGTGAGATACATCCTAGTTACAGGATTTCGTAGTAATCTCAAATATAAAATGCTATCCGTCCTAGGCACAGGACTTGGTAGCAATCGATATTAAAACGGGAGGATATCTTACCCCATTGCCACAGCTCCATCTAACTAACCCAGGGATATACCTAACTCATCTGGTACAGTTTCCAGCCTGACACAAGAAGACGGCCGCTCAGTAAGAACAAACTGAAATTGTTTTTTTCCACCTAACATGTGATCACGAGATCTCTCGGGATGAGTCTGGGTAGAGATCCGTTGTGAGGCCATGCATATACCGGGATCCAAAGCAATGTATGTCGCACACAACTTCGTCGCAATCTCGGGTTTGTGGAGTTTAATCACTACATGAAAAATTGTTAATAGAAATGCAGAAAGAGAATAACAGATAAAAAGAAGATAGAAAGAGACTTGTTAATGCAAAAATCTCTAGCAAAGTTAACTGTACATGCTATTAGTGCTAAAAGGTGTCAGTTAGTTGGAAGACTCATGCCAACAAGACATATCGTGAAATAGATGGAATTAAATTAACATTGAGATTCCATGGTGGACTTCATTATAATCTCAATGATTTCAGTTTGTACTCACTAAACGTTGCTAGCGATGCTTATTTATTTATTATTATTATTATTATTATTATTATTATTATTATTATTATTATTATTATTATTATTATTATATTATTAGTCCACCGCTGTGGTCTCGAGGTAGCGTGCTGCCTTGTCACGCAGCAGGCCCGGGTTCGATCCCCGGTCGGGACAGTTTTCCTGGGTGAGGTTTTTATCGGGGTTTTTCCTCACCTGTAAGACAAATGTCAGGAAAACTTTAAGGCCCAAACGGTCCCCGAAATCATATGACCATCATCCTTATCATTATCATCCTTACCATTGCCATTATCATCATCATCATCATCATCCTTCACCGGTGTGGAAAGCAACGGGAAGCTACCACACCTACACCATTCCCTAGTAAAGCTGCAAGCATAGCATGAAAATGCTATGATTGCAGTGAAGGACCTGCCTTCGGGCAGAATTGCTATGGATGGATGGATGGATTATTATTATTTCCATCAGCAGTTCCACCGTCAGCGGCAGTTCCATCGTCATCGACAGTTCCATCAACATCCCGAGTTTCATCATCCCTATATATTTCCATCATCACTACTTCAAACACTCGTCGAAAACCATTAAATTGTATTGTTACATTTACTCCTATTAACATCCATAATTATCATCATTACGATATTAACAGCCAAATGCTTTAGGCTAAAGGAAAATATTTGTGTAATAGAAATATGTTCAACACTAAAGATAGCAAGTGAATCTTTCATGAGTTTCACCACCACTAACTGTAGAATTTTTCTTACCTCACCAAAGAGTCTGCAACTTTAACTAATTTACTCTTAAAGCAATACTTATAAATTGTGTTTAACATTTTTTTTTTCTATTTTAATCATATTTAATATCAGATTAATACAGTTATTTACGTTCATGCCTTTTCTTAATATTTTGTTTAATAATGATATCAGTGTTTCAAGGATAGGATAGGACAATGCAGAACAGCAGATCTTCAAGAAACAACTTTACGACCTTTGTAACTTTCACAGTTACAGATGACTTAAAAAACCAACTGAAAACCTAATAAATGCAACTATCTATCTACTACTTAAAATTGTGTTCTGGAAATCGATTAATTCTTCTTTCCCACCATTAAAAACTATTCCTTCCTTTCCTTCCTCTTCTCTCAGTCTAGTCTAGTACAGTGCACTAGTTCTCAAGGTTCTGGTCCTTACTCGTTCCAAAATTTACATTAACTTCCCGGTTACATAACAGAGCCCACCGAAACATGCATAACATTCATTTCTTACTTTTACGTATAGTACGAGTAATAAACAAAACTTTTATTTTTTCACTACACAATTTTCTTTTATTACATTTTATATTTTCAATTGCTCAAAAATGTTTTCAGTTATACTGTTTTTTTTTTCCTATTATTGATTCTCAACATTTCTTACTCCTTTCTTTTCTGACCAACAAAGACAAAACAAGTCATTCATACGTATATACCCACATATCCATAAATATTTTTTTCGATTTTTTAAAACTTCATTTCCTATATATTAATTTCGGCATATTATCCATTTCGTGATGTGAGTTTTAGGACTTAATATTTGAGAACCACTGCACTTATGTGTCTTGTGAGTCAATTGTCTAATTTAGTAACTGTACAATAGTCACATTTGAAGAAACACACTTTACAAAAATACGCAGAAGAAAAAACAATGTTTTACTCCATAGAGCATTTAAAACATTCATCTCTGTTATACTTACCCCAATGTACTAAAACAAGGAATTTGAAGGGTCCAAAAGAAGAAAATTATTGTCTTTTTTATTTATCTTGTTTATAGATGCTTCAACATCAAAGTCACATCACATTTTTGGAACTTTTGGTGTACTCATGAATCTCAGTGTTTTTACCTGTAGTCATAACGTGTTTTGCAAAAAGGCAAAGCAGGATATCTATCTATCTATAGTAATTCTGCCCAAGGGCAGGTCTTTCACAGCAATTATAGCATTTTCACGCTTTGCTTTGCAGCTTTACTAGTGAATTATAGGTGTGGTAGCTTCCCGTTGCTTATCACACCGATGAAGGAGGATGATGATGATGGCCGGACGATTTTCAGGGACCGTTCGGCCCTAAGCTTCCTCACACTTGTCTTACAGGTGAGGAAAAACCCCGGAAAAAATAAACCTCACCCAGGAACCTGACCCGACCGTGAATTGGATCGCTGCGTGACAAGGCAGTGGTGGACAAGCAACATATAAGTGATGAAATTATTCTCAATTCAATAAAACCTAACTACATGGCATGACAGGCCTAGAAGGTCCTTGGCCTATCAGCCAGCTGCTGGTCTCACATCTGTCTATTTAAAACTAGATTGTTCTAACGCCATTCTTTCATTTTTACAATAATGTTTTTTTTATATTAGCTAATTAACAATAATGACCCATGCATGGTCACAATAACATCTTACCGAAAGAAAGGCTAAATGATTAAAGCAAATAGAAAAACCCACTGTTTATGAAAAAAAATCTACATTCAAAAAGTCTAAGAGGACAAATGATTGAACTTCAAATTCCTGCTGAAAATGACAATTTCGAGATGATTCAGTCTACCAACAGAGGGGGAAAAAGACGGCTCTCCATGACGACAAAACAACGGGCGTTGAAATACTGACGATGGTACAGAAGAAGGTATTGAAACTAGTCTAAGAAGAATAACATTTTGAGGTCAGTGATAAAATTATACATAAATAAATAATATCACAGGTTTGAAGAAAGGAGTTTAACACTTTCTGACCATAAAATGTACAATTTCATCCATCAAACTTGTACAGATGAAAAGTTACAACTTCAAAGGAAACAGAAAAGATTTTTTAAAAATGGAGTTAGAACAATCTCGTCTTAAGCAAATAATGTGTTTAAATCAAATTTACGGTGGGAATTAAATCTACGAGGTAATATATAAATCGAGACAATTGAAAGTTTCTTTCATCTCACTTCGTACAGCTCTGTTTTTTCATGGTACAGGTTTCAAAAGGCCTTCGCCTCCATCATCAGCCAAAACTCTGAGTGGAATGCCTTTGTAATCAGTACCGTAAAAACGCGGAGCTTTACGAGGCAAGATGAAAACAAAAATGGACTCAATTTATAAAAAGCTAACGTGTTCATCACAGAGGTGATCACCCAGACAATTTACGAGTGACATGTGACAACACGTCATGTTTGATTGCCATTTTGGCTAATTTTCTCATCTTGGAGTTACTACTTTTTGCAGCTGCCCGAATTATTCACGATGTATGGTAGGCACCTGTACAATATTGATCAAAATTTCAGGTCCTATACATTTTCATCTAATTTTTACCTAAATAATTGTTTTTATATATTTCTTAAAGACTAAAATATTATTATGAGGTCTAATGGTGGCATTTTTAAAAAAATATTTGAAAAGTAGTACATAATATTTCTTCGTATGGACCCTTCAATTTATTATTCTACAATACATATCAAATTATGTGAATTTGTACTTACAGGTAAGTCTTCATAATATTTATGTTACAAGGATTGAAAGTGACGTTTTAACACGAGTTGAGATGTTTACAGTCAACATTTCAAAATAAATGTGTAACACATTTTCAATCCTTGCAATGTACATAATTTTATTTCATATCGTGTCGAATTTCATTTCTTCTAATCAATATATATTAACATATACCTTTTCAACAATATTGATACAAAATAACATCCCTAAATAAGCTCACAATGAACTTACTCTTATGGAATATTAATATTATTATGTCTACTTGGAGATAAAATATGAATAATAGTAAAATAATAAATTTAGTTGAGTCACTTACTACCTCATAATTTGATAGAATTCTTGGAAACATGTTTCAATATGCCTGGATATTACGTTTTCAAGGATTCTACCAAACTAAGAGGTATTGAATAAACTACTCAAATTTATTAAAATTAACCTCATGATATTACTTCGTTTTGAAATATTAATTAAAAGTAAAATATCCAAAATACATCCCAACAAACATTGATCAATGCATTAACTTACAGTTACGATTTGCCATTGTTAGCTTATTTATAACAATGGGGGGAGGAAGGAAAATTAACAAAAAAAATTAAACTTTTATAACTTTTTTGCGCGATAGTGCGTTTTGTCGTACTTACAGCAATGGTGACCATGATTGAAAGATCAACTTCCTACATTTCGGGATTGCCAACCTAAACAACTACACTGTAATATTACATTTACACCCACTGCCCTCTATGTATACTACATACAATGTATATACAACAAATATCCAAAAGGTAGTGTTAATATACATTATACGAAACAAATCACTGCATTTTTAATGAACTGAACTTTATTTTAAACAATATAAAACAATAAATATGTAATTGCGGCCATTTTATCAATAATAATGTTCTCACGGCCTCCTGTACTTACAACTAATAAACACTGCCCACACTGTTAACGTTAGTCAATTGTCTATCATGAACGCACATATTTCCAACAAAGATATTATTTTACTATTATTTATTATTTTGAAAACACCATCGCGCAAAAAATAATGTACAACGCACATATGTGAAGTGTTTTACAGAATCTCGGAAATTAAAAACCTCGCTAACGCTTGATTTTTAAACATTTTCTTTGAATCTGTAAATACCACTTTCCAACCTTGCATCGTAATTTAGCTAGTATTAGAAATACATTTTTTGGGTAATTATAAAGAAACAATGTATGAATGATTTAATAATAAAGGAACGAGAACTCAACTATTTTGTTAGTTATGTCACCACAATGTGATTAATATTGTTTCATCATCATAGGTTTCATGGATTAAATCATTTGATTTGTTCCTTCTCCAAAATATAGGCACATATCTACTCTTGCCAACACTCCTCAGGTTTTCAAATTATTCTCTCATCCTATGGTCTGTATGCCTATAGAATAGCAATGCAATTCATCATGATTGCATTCTCTATAAACGCAAATACCAATTTCATGTGTATTTGTCAATTCTTTCTAATATATTTGAGATGTTTAATTCCTGACAAATATACTCATTTGCGTTATGGTCAAGGAGAGTATATGCTGCCACAGGTCTAAATAATTCCATTTCTGCTGATTTAGTTTTCTTCCTTTGTAATGTAGTTAGAATCCAGTTTTCTAAACCGTATAAAAAGGTTGATATAATTTATTTTTTTATTTTTTTATTGATTGTTATTACTAGGATTTTTCTCTGTTCTCGATTTCCATTTCCTTCTATCTAAGCAGTCCTTTTTATTCCAATACTCTTTTCTCATGGCTTCCTAGATATTCTTCCAACTGTGTTTAGGTCATCCCGATTTCGTTCCTCCAGGCAGAATCCATTCTAACATCTTCTTTGCCATCTTATGTCGTTATTCTGACTAAGTCCCCATAACTTTAACTTCATTTCTCTATTTCTTCAATGATGTCTATCTCCTTCCATAACTCATCTTATTTTGTAGTTTTGGTATTCTTTGTAATCTTTTTCTACACGCCACCTTAAAAATTATACCACATTTATGCAATATTCAGCAGCAAATCCATATGATTAAGAGAATGAGCAGTGCATGAAATAGCTTGAGGACAAAATTGCTTTATTGTTGCCTGAACACCTTAATAACCTACAAACATGTATGAAGCATTGTCATAACTCATAACCCTGGCCTCTTACAAAATATCTATATTGCACTTCTTCAAAATATTCTAAATTGGATAAAATAGCCTATATGTGCTGATTCATGTACAATATTTCTAGAATCCAAAAAAAATACCAACTGCAGTCCCTTAAGTATTCACACAAATTATAATTGTAATCTGGTGTATGTGCAATATATCAGGAGTACAATTAACACTAACACCAATATATTTAATTTGTTTTCTCTCTTTCACAAATTTTAATTGAAGATTGTGCACCATATTCTTACATTAAATTGCAAATCCCTCCACATTGATTATGTTGACTATTTAACTCGTGCCACAAATGCTAGTCAATGACCAATCACGTTTCAATAAATCTTGTTTTACAACCAATGACACAAATGCTAGTCAATGACCAATCATGTTTCAATAAATCTTGTTTTACAACCAATGACAGTCGTGTTTAACCTCGCTCTTTATCTATTTCTCTTTATCAGCTCCTGCTTTTGTGATAAAGAAAGCTCCTCCTTTTTAATGTTCTGAACAGGTCAAAGCATTATTTTTCTCCAACAAATACATTGAATATAGCAAATAATGAAAAGATTCCTTGATTTTACTGAGCTGTTTACTAAAAAAATAAATTAATAACCCGTACTGTTGATTATGATATATAGTTTGATGTGTTTCATTATTTCTCCACTTGGGTGCACTCTAACAATATTGCGATCTTATTTTATATCATCAAGCAGCAGTGAATGAACATAACCTCATATTTTTGATTTGTTTTCAAACATCGCCGTTTACATTAAATATATACATATTTTAAAATAACTATAGTTAAACAATGATTTGTGAGTAAAGAAGCTTAATTTTATTCGTTAAATAGTCTTAATAAATGCCACTCTTGATTTCCAAATTCTCTATATAAATTCACGACTCACTTCGTGTGGAACTGTTGATAAAGATTTTTCCATCGGATAGTGACCTTAAGCATGGTGGGCCCTTGGTGCTTTTCGATACGAGTAGCCTTTGTACCAGCTTTGTGTTTCAACTTTTCCCTTCTCTTCATCATCAACTCTCATACAGCACATTTTTAAAAACACAAACACATGAACATACACTCACCCTACACTCCTCTCTGTACGTAATAGAAAAATACATCATTTATGTAAAATGGTCTGCTGAAGTGGTGCATAAATTCTAACCTGGTATCCACCCGATGTGGAACCCAAAGCACATTAAATACAGTGGATGGCATTAGAAAACAAGTCTTCATATAAAACAAACAGCTTCTTATATCATTAATCCATTGTTCCTTTATAATTACCATTTTTTTGTAATATGGAATATTATTATTATTTAGTCTTACAGTTTGTATAGTTGTTTTCATTACATGGTTTATTTATATGCTGGCAAAAGTTGCATCCCTTTCTGTCAATATTCAAGTATGTGGTACAGTAATGTTCCATTTTCCAGCCATTTAAAAATGTTTGCAAATTAATCAAAATGCGACATGATATGAAATAAAATTATTAATCTGTCACTACTCTACTTTTCCAAAGGCAACACTCAGTTTAAATATGAACATTTCCTTTCTGAATAAAGAATACAAAAAATCATTCAAACCTAACACAAATATGCAATCCGACCTCTAAAATGTAAATGAACTTCCTAACAATAATACAACTTCAAAATGTTTTATTCTCCATAAATTAATGAAAAATAAAAAAATGAATAAATTGACAAACACAAAAAAACAGGAATTTATCAGATAAATTCTGAGCAATGTGAAAAAATCAATTTATGAAAAATAAAAATAAACTTGAATATTATAATGAAGGTTCGCCTTACAAATGTAAAAAAATGGGAAGTAGAAAAATCTGATATAGTTGCTGAGGCTTGGTCAAAAAGACACACAATTTAAGTAAAGGCTAAATTATTGATAAACACAAGTCCAACGAACTCACACTCTGGGAAAAGATAAACATATAGAAACGTAAGAAAATTGTTATGAATTTTTAAATTCCCGGAGATTAGAAAGATAGTTAATCAAATAACATAATACTCTGAATACTTTCGGCGTATAGACACGAGACTATCCTAAATTAAAGGAAGAAAGTTATAGGCCTAAAACATTCAAAATCCATTCAGGAAATGTGTAATTTTTTAAAACCTTCTGGGAATAGGCAAGACATTATTTACGAAATTGAAGAAAAACATTAAATTAAAAATACGATGAAACAACTCAGATCTATCCAAGAATTAGTGTAAATATTTGTTTCTAAAACTTCTAGAATACAGACACCTAATTATTTACGAAATTAGAGCAAAATATCAAATTAAATATATTAAGATGTTATAAAAAAAGTAAAAAATCCATCCACGTGTGTGTGTGTGTGTGTAATTTTCATAAAACTTTCTGTGTACAGACACTAAATTATTTACGAAATTAAAGGAAAACATCAAATTAAAAACATAAAAAATTTGGAACTTTATACAGGAGTATGTGTGTAAATAATTTTCATAAAATGTTTTGTATATAGATATACTATTATTTACGATTTTAAAGGAAAATATCAAATTAAAAATATTATACAAAATGTTGACATCTATCCAGGTGTGTGTGTGTGTGTGTGTGTAAATAATTTTCATATATCTTCTGTGTATAGACAGACAATTTTATTCACGAAATTAAAGGAAAACATCAAATTATAAATATTATAAAAGGCCAAAATATATCCAGCAGTGTGTGTGTGTGTGTGTGTGTGTGTGTGTGTTTGTGTTTGTAAGATTTTCTTATACCTTCTGAGTATAGACCTAGACATAACATTTACGAAATTAAAGGAAAAAATCAAATTAAAAATGTTACAAAAAGGGTTCAAATATATTCAGGAGTAATTTATTCAGTAATTTTTTTAAACCTTCAGGTTATACATATGGTATTATTTACGAAATCAAAGGAAAACGTGAAGTTAAATATATTATAAGAAGGGTAAAAACTATTCAGGAGTCATAGTAACTAATTTCATTTATCAATTTCAGAATGTAGACATATTATTTACGAAATTAAAAGAAAACAACTAATTAAAATATTACAAATTGGTCAAAATGTAAGCAGGATTGTATGTAAATGATTTTACTTAAGTCTTCTGGAGTATTGACACGATATTAACTTTTGATTTTAAAGAAATACATCAAATTAAACAATATTATAAAAAAGGGTAATTCTGTCCAGGAATGTGTATAAACAATTTTTCTTAAAACTTTTAGGTTACTGGCATAAAATGATTTACAAAATCAAAGGAAAACTACAAATTAAAATATTATACAAAGTGTTAAAATCTTTAAATTAAAATATTATACAAAGTGTTAAAATCGTTCTAGGGATGTGTATAAGCATGTTTTCTTAAAACCTTCTCGATATGGACATGAAATTATTCACGAAATTAAAGGAAAACATCAAATAAAAGTATTATAAAAATGGTGTAATGAATGTATATAAGTATTTTTTAAATCTTTCGGACTATAGTTATTTATTTTTTATTTCTATTTTTTTAATTTCGAAATTATAAAAACAATAAAAAATATCAAAAGAGTGAAATTATAAAAAAAATATCAAAATATATCCAAGAGAGTGGGTGTTGGACAAGATTTTTTTAATATGGAATGTACTTGACATTTTTCTCAATAGCTAACAAAATGTTAATTTCCTGGAATTACAAAAAGTTGTCAACATTCTTTTTAGAGGCTGTGACAAATTTTCATCCAGCTTTTATAATATATCAGACATTTCACCAAAATAAAAAAAATATGTCTGTTTTAAAAATTATGAAATAAACACTAAATCCTCCTTTCTTGAACTTTAATTCAAATTCTTCCTTACTTCAAATTTACTGAATGTTGCCTTTGTAAAATAATACTTTTGATCCCTATTAGGTTCGTCTTCCGGGCATATAGGCCGTGGTCCAGTCGTTCTTCTACTCGACGTTTCGTCTACTGCTGCGGTAGACATCTTCAGGAGATACTGCGTGCTCTCTGTGAACTCCTCAACAGTCTGCAGCCGACTGTTGAGGAGTTCACAGAGAGCACGCAGTATCTCCTGAAGATGTCTACCGCAGCAGTAGACGAAACGTCGAGTAGAAGAACGACTGGACCACGGCCTATATGCCCGGAAGACGAACCTAATAGGGATCAAGACGCCGGCCGTGAAAGCCTACAGTTATACAATATTTTTGATCTTACCTTCTGCATTTAACTACTTCATTCTTCAGGAGCGCATTCATCCTCTGCCTCGCATTTCATTTCCTAATCTCAGCGCCCTCCAAACTTTCCCTAAAAATAACCAGAAGTTCGATATTCATTCAAAATGAAAATGTTTGTATTATTCTGTGGAGCATATCACAAGATTATGGATTTCTAGGATGTTATTAATTTTCCATGAACAAAGGATATTAATATGCAAGGTGAGAAAACACATATAATTAACTATTTTTTACTTATTTAAAAAAAATATTGCCTGAATCGGGATTTGAGCCCAAAACTTGTAACTCTATTCGCTAGTGTGCAAACCATTACAATATCTCAGGCTTCTGATTCAAATGTTAAATCCAAAATTTCAGAATTCAGTTTTCCAAAGCTATAGTCTTGGTTATTTTCTCAAAAATGTTAACATTTTGGAAAATTTTGAAAACTGCAAAAATACGATCTAGACAATGTGTGCGAAATTTATAATGCAAAAACGTTTGTTCAAAATCTTACATCTCCGAAATTCCTTCGCCGATTTTGACACAATGTTGCATTCGAATAGGCGAGTGATTTGGTTTACCTACGATATGGAATGCTTCTTCCTCATGTACATTTCTTTTTATCGTCAAAAGCAGATAGAAATCACTACCAGTGACATGTAACAGCTTCTAATTCAAAAATACTTTTTATGAGAATTTGCGAGTACGCAACTTTTATAGCAGTTGAACATTATATTTAAATATATTAATTATTTATTTTAATTCAACGCCACCAAGTTGTAATTACGACATTTCTGGTATTCTCTTCTGACATGGCACTTCTGAGGTTGGAGCGCGTGGAAGGCAAGGTTACGACTGCCCCGATGATATGAAAGGTGATGATGATGGTAATGATGTGCCAGGAGGGGCCTTAATCTAACGAGGTACTATGATATTGATAATGATGGTCAAAATGGTGTTTAGGGACCATCTGGGGCTTTAAGTTTTGAGATTTGTCTTAAAGGTGGGGAAAACCTAAAGAAACCTCACCCAGAAAACTTGTCCTGACCAAGGATTTAACTCAGGCCTGATGCGTGGCAAGACACAGCTGTGAATTTAATTTAAATTATAAGATTTAGAATGATGGACAATTATTATTTTGAAAAGAAAAATTACCGCCTAAATCTGGATTTTATTTATTTATTTAGAATTTAATATATATATATTTAATAAGCTATTGAGTGTAGTAGTGTTTAAAAATACCACCGCACAGGAGTACTACATGGACATTTAAATGACTACACAGAAGGGAACAAACTAGTCACATATTTGTACAGCCTTTGAAAAAAAAAATGATGGTGCAACTCTTGATGATGGTAAGTTTAGAGTTTTGAAGAGCGATTCACACCAGTACGTTGTTACATGTTCTGACTAGTGTGAGTATAAAGCGGACGGCGTAAGTCTCTCCTCATGTAGCAGTCGTATCGTTTCCTTCAGTGGAGCAGTCGGTAAGATGCTCTTTTTCCGACGATGCGGGCCCACGTTCGATTCTGGTCAGGTATATATTTTTTATTTGTTATTATTTAATAACGTCGTTAATTATCATAATGCCTACATGGTACGAGGCTTCGTTATATAAATATAAATAAATTAATTCGTATATATATATATATATATATATCCATCCATAATAATTCTGCCCGAAGGCAGGTCCTTCACTACAATCATAGCATTTTCATGCTATGCTTGCAGCTTTACTAGGGAATTCTAGGTGTGGTAGCTTCCCGTTGCTTTCCACACCGGTAAAGGGTGATAATGATAAGGATGATGATGATGGCCATGTGATTTCGGGGACCATTTGGGCCTTAAAGTTTTCCTGACATTTGTCTTACAGGCAAGGAAAAACCCCGATAAAAACCTCACCCAGAAAAACAGCCCCGACCGGGGATCGAACCCGGGCCCGTTGGGTGACAAGGCAGCACGCTACCTCGAGACCACAGCGATGGACTATATATATATATATATATGGAAATATTCCCGGTCGGGACAGGCTCCTGGGTGAGATTTTTTTTCGCGGTTTTTCCTCACCTGTAACAAATGTCAGCAAGCTTAGGGCCCAACGGTCCCCAAAAATCATCCGGCCATCATCATCATCATCCTTATCATTATCATCAACATTCTTCACCGGTGTGGAAATAAACGGGAAGCTACCTACAGTTCCCTAGTAAAGCTGCAAAGCATAGCATGAAAATGCTATGATTGCAGTGAAAGATCTGCCCTCGATTACTATGGAATGGAACATTTGGAAATAAATAAATTACAGGAAACAGCTCATATATATATATATATATATATATATATATATATATATATATATGTATATAATGAATAACGATTGTAACGTCTCATAACTTTGTTTACAAAACACATGGCATAATAAAACTATTTATTTCCATTACTAATACAAAATGCGTCTGATTAATTTAAATTAAGTTAATATCTAATTTCATTATACAAGTAAGTCCTGAAGCACTGCATCGCTTCATATAGACAATTTCTAGGAGAGATGGATGTGGTCTAGATGAGAGAGCATCCGTTTCCCGCGCATGAGGTCGCGTGTTCGATCCTGCTGTCATGCTTTCTTTTTCTCTCTGTCTCTCTCTCTGTCTCTCTCTGTCTGTATATATATATCTCTCTCTCGTCCTTATATCAATTAATTTTCTTTCTTTTGTTTAATTTATTTTGCTTTGTTTTAGTTTCAGTATTTAGTGCACTACTTATTTACACGAAATTGTTTTCCATTGCACGACACACAAAGAAATAGAACGGATTTAGTTTCTCTAATAGTTGTATACTTGTGAACCAAATAGTTAATCTCTGATCATGCGCAGTGACTTCGTTATGAGACTTGAAAATTATCTGTGCGCCATCAATTATTTCAAAAGCTGTACAAAAACCATGGTGAGGAGTTAAATGTCCGTTTCCATTATATTATATATTTCATTTTCATGTACGAACATGTTCTTAATTTTATTGATGTTTACTTCCACCCCAATTTCTTAGTGTTACTCAATAGAGTGTGTGTATTCGCCCTTAGTATCTCCCCGCTATCGCCTAATAATACTACATCAGCACAAAGTAACAGATTATAGCATAGCCTTTGCCATGGATACCCTGAAGTAGTCCTCGCCCGGAGAACTGAATGGGACTGTTTTACCTACGGAATAGTTTTATCTCTGTGGAACAGATGTTCACATTTCTTGACGGTTGTATTTTTTACGGTGAAGATTGTCATTCTTTCGGCCAAATTCCTTTTTCAACCTAGCTTTCTGCCTTTGACTTGTCCAGTATGGGTAACCATTTTGGCATAGCTATTATGTAATTTTTAAGAATATTAACTCACCTTGCAAAATGGTCCGGAAGCACCATCTGAAGTTCAAGCAACAGGCACATCTTTAACATTTTCTCAGTCTATAAAAAAAAACATGAGAAAAATCAAAAGGACAGTAATGTAATATCTGTTATATAATAAAAAAAACTATTTGTTGTGCTAATCAATATCATTTTATCAGTTTACGCACCTCTGTTTCCAGAGTTATTTCAAACTCCGCCAGCTTGGAGGGAGGAGCCCAGGGATTCCAGTATAGTCCAATAACACATACAAATATTATTCATACTTTTGCTGTGAAAGATACATCTGGAAAATAAGGAAAAAGAAAATATTGTCATAATAGGGTCTTAATTTAGGTTAAGAAAATATATATTCAAATTTAATTAAGAAAGGAAAAGAGATTAAGATAGACTTTTAAAAGTAAGGAAATGAAACGTAAAAATTTATTCTTTATTTAAATTCAGGACTAAATGATGAATATATAATAAAGAATAATTGAATAGCTTATATATTGTAGGAAATATTTTAGAGATCTATCAAAACATACATATATGAATTGTTAGAATGTAAAATGAGATAATTAAAAATATTGCGAAAGATAACTGTAAATGGTTTTCTGATTTGGAAATACTTCCATCTCCTGGTACAGAGAAAGAGAGAGAGAGAGAGAGAGAGAGAGAGAGAGAGAGAGAGAGAGAGAGAGAGAGAGAGAGAGAGAGAGAGCGAGCGTATAGAGAATAGAATAGAGGAGAGATACTAAGTGTGACACGGTGAACGTCCTGTTATGTGCTGTATTTAAGAGTCAAGGTGAAGTGATAATAGGTCTTCAGTCCTCGTAGCGGTGAATCTGTCATACCTTCCAGGGGTATTAAAATGACTATCAAATGTATAATAACTGAAAGCATAATAGGCCTATATGTCTCTTAAGAATTACGTATCAGGTTGAAAACTTGAGTAAAAATTCTGCAAAGTTATAAAAGTAAGGGAGGAAGTCAGGTATTACTAATATGGGTTGAATTAGGAAATGTCAAGTCCCATTGGGGTCAGGATTTTTAAACTTACCCAAACCCTCTGGCGGCACTATGGCCCTGGGGTCGACTCAGCCTCTAACTGAAATGAGTACCAGACGCTTGTTCTGGGTGTAAAGATTGTTTTATTTAAATAATAACTATTATGAAATAATCCTTATAAAATTAACAAAAAATAAATCAAGCTATATTGAATTGCACAATAAAATTCTCAATGTAAGTGACGCAGGGCTGACAACCCGGCTGACATCAAGTACCGATTGTCTAGAAAAAGTGGGAGCCCCAAGGGCTTCCGGGCCTATTGTGGGATCACTTTACTTTTTTATAATACCCCCCCCCCCCTCCTCCCCCCTCTCTCTCTCTCTCTCTCTCTCTCTTTCTATCTTTCTCTTTCTGCACATCTCTCTTCATATCTCTGTGCATATAACCTTGTAATAGAAGTAATGTTAGAAAAATAGGTTAATTTATATTATTTTAGTGTCCACCGCTGTGGTCTCGGGGTAGCGTGCTGCCTTGTCATGCAGCGCGCCCGGGTTCGATCTCCGTCGGGACAGTTTTTCTGGGTGAGGTTTTTATCGGGGTTTTTCCTCACCTGTAAGACAAATGTCAGGAAAAATTTAAGGTCCAAACGGTCCCCGAAATCATATGGCCATCGCAATCATCATCATTCATATTCATCTTAGGTTAAGCTTACGATTAGGGACTCTCCTGGCGCACCATTATCATCATCACCATCATATCATCGGGGCAACGTAACCCCGCCTTCCAGGCGCCCCTACCTCAGAAGTGGGTTACAAGTACGCCATGCCAGGAGAGAAACCAGGAATGTCGAAAGACAAACCTGGGACATTTGGAAAAAAAAAATTAGTTTATGTATGTTGTAATTATTTTATAATATTTTGTGTGCTAAAATGTATCTTACCCTGCGAGGTGCCAGTAACACCTTCAGGGGACAATTTGCATTACTAAATGTTCTCATGAAAGCAATCTTAAGTTATATCAAAGTTATTTATTTATGTACGAATATCGGCTACGCTTCTAGATAAACATCCTTCAAGTTTATAGCTCGACCCGCAACCCAAGTAACTGCATATAAAACGCTACCTAATACCTCTGAAGAATTCCTTTACACCTCAATTAAGATCTTTGGTGGAACCCCCTTTTTTATAACAGAAGACTGTCAGAGAGAATGTTTAAATTGAAGGCACAAAAAGACCACGAGGAAGACCATTGGAAATATGGATTAGCCAAGCAACAGTAAGATGTTTTCTTCAATTCTGCCTACATATTACTTTGGGAATGGATGTCCTTTGCCTCGAGTGATTCGGGATTGTATAATTAGAGAAAATTTTACACTTGAGGTGAGATGCCCTGATAACACAAAGGTAGTGTACTGATGCATAAAAGCAGAGGTCTTGGGTCCAATTCCCAATTCAGGTGTATTTTTCCTTTACATATTAGAAGAAAGGCAATACAAATGGGAAGAATTGTAAGCAGGGTTGCCAGACATCCCAATTTATGCAGGATTGTCCAAATTTCCCTGGTAGGATCCCTGATTAAAGCCAAGTTAGGATTGTATAAAATTTGAAATGTATATTCGGTAACAAGAAGATAAATTGTTTTGGAAGAGAATTTATATAGAAGGTATAATATAAAGTAAAGAGCATGGCCTTAAAATAAACAAGAACAAAATAGTAGCTTTGAAACTCAGCAAATCAGCAGAGATTAATCAGTAACAAATATCAACTTAGAAGGAATCCCATTGAAAGAAACTCATACATTTCCTTACTTTGTTAGCATATATATATATATATATATATGACAAAGTAAGAAAAAAATATATATACATGGTCACACGTAGAAATTTATTAAATAATGGAAATGGACAGCTGATGACAAATGAGGGAAATTTGGAGGAAGTGGCTGAATTCAAATACCTAGGAACAATAATCACAAATAAGAATGAGATGCACAAAGAAATTAAACATAGGCTCAATTCTGGAAATGCGTGCTATTATGCATTGCTGAGACTCTTAATGTCCCAACTCCTTTCAAAAAACGTTAAACTGAAAATATATAAAACTATTATTCTACCAGTTATACTATATGGGTGCGAAACATGGACTCTTACTTTAAGGGAGGAAAAGGGATTAAAAGCATTTGAGAATAAAGTACTTAGGAAAATTTTTGGACCAAAGAGAGATGAACAGACAGGTGAATGGAGAAGACTACATAACAATGAACTACATGGTCTTTATAGGAAGCCAGATATAATAACATTCAAGTCTCGTAGACTGCGATGGGCAGGACATGTTGCACGTATGGAGAATGAAAGACTTGCATGGAAGCTTCTTGTAGGAAAGCCAGAGGGAAAACGCCCAGTTGGTAGACCAAGAATGAGGTGGGAGAATAACATTAATTATGATTTGAGGGAAGTAGATTATACAGGGAATGATTGGAAAGCATTAGCTCAGGATAGGGATGTATGGTGAGTTTATGTCCGTGCGGCCATAAACCTACGGGTTCGATAGTGCCAGTGAGTAAGTAAGTATATATATATGAGAAAATAAAAAAAATAACGTTTTTATTTATAACAAGGGAACTGTCAACCATAGCATACTGAAATCTAATTGAAATTTCTCCTGAAATTGCCGGATACTATACTAGTTTTTCAGTAGGTCTACTTCTGTTATCCAAAAATCACGATTCCTGGAGGAAAAAACATAGCACTTCTGATTGAGAGGAACAAAAGCACAAGAGAATAAAAATGAATGGAGGGATATTTGTAATCAACATTCTGTAAATGAAACACCAGTTTACAAATAAAATGATAAAGAAAACAGTATCATTCACTGGAATTGATTAAAGGGACACATAAATTACTAACATAATATGGAAATTCCATATAAATATTAATCATATAAATTTCAAAATCCCTTAGAGCAATGGACAAAACTACGTAACAGTAAGCTACACGATCTTTATGGAAAACAGATATAATAATAACAGTAGTTTCGTAGCTGCAATGGGCGGACGGGGCTGAATGGGAAAGGGAAGAGGGCAATGAAACTATTACTAAGGAAACCAGAGGAAAACATCATTGGTAGCAAATAGGTGGGACATAACATTACCAATAATTTGAAGAAAGTAGATTATATAATAAATTATAGATAAGTTTAAAACACAAGCTCAGATAAGATGAACCTATGGGTTTCGATAGTGCACAAGTGAAGTGAATTGTTATAAAATGTCAGAGGGTCTCTGTTTTTATATAACTTGGTTCCTTAAAAATGATT
>JASPKZ010009719.1:0-30033 GCA_030220185.1 Diploptera punctata | reverse complement strand
GAGAGGTGAAGAAAATAAGTAGAGAGAGGGAAGAAAGAAACAAAGAGAGGAGAGGAGAAAAGAGGGGGAAGGAGAAAAGAGTGAGGGAGGAAAAAAGAGAGAGGAAACAAAAAACAGAGGGAACAAAAAAAGTGGGGAAGAAAAAAGACAGATGGGAGAAAAAAGACAGGATACTAGAAAGAGAAGACATTTCACATTGGCAAGTCCCTTTGTATCTTTAGTTACATGAGCACTAGATTAAAGTAAACATTTAAATACATTAAAAATAAGTGACATCCGACAAAGGGCTAGTCTGAAGGATGGAATAAATTGAGACAAAATCACATAAAAGATTACTCATAGAAAATAATATCATAATAATTTCGATAAACTGATAAAATAATAGGTTCAAAAAAATATATCTCAACTTTTATAAGATTCATGATGTGTTCCGTTGAGGTTTATTCAAAATTAATATAAAATTATGGAATATTATTTTTAAAATATATCTCGTAAAAATTATATAAAAAATAAGGTAAAATTGATCAAACATAAAATTTGAAATAATTTTCAGATAGCTATCAATACCATATGTAATTATACAATTAAATTCAAGTATACACTGTTTCATCTAAACAGAGACTATTTAACAAACACAAGATTAATAACATTCGAAAAATGTTTATCAAATACATTTTTTAAGAAACATTATGTATATTCCTGATTTGAAGTCCAAAGTAAAACAGCTGGAAAGTATAAATTATAAACCTTGATCAGAAAGACATCTTTGAACTCTTTCTGTTAAAACGTACTGTCAGTCAACAAGTGTGGACCTTCCTACCCTAGGCATGAGTTGCCAGATCATTATTTCTAAGTAGACATCAATTTAAGACATATTAAAATGTTTTATACCTCTCCTCATAACCAACCTTCTAAGTACATCGCAATTTCAAACCCATCGCTTGAATTATCACGATGGTACTGAGGATGGCGCCGCAATCACTTTGAAATCGCGACCTACTTACAAGATTGGTTGTGAGAACAGGTATGAAACATTTCTTAAATTATCTTAAATTTAACCTCATAGTAATTCATTCCTATAAAATTTCAATAGAAATCAATTTGTAATATTATTATTTTCTGCTGGTTATTTGACTTTCTTCTCTCACAATATTATATTCTAAAACTTCGTTTCCATTTTGTGAATTAAAATTATAAAAATTTAAGAGTAAAGAATCATTAACTTAATCGCAAAATGAGTTTCAACAATTTAAATCTCTCCCTCTTAATTGCCAGTTCTTTATGAAGAAAATAATTCAATAATCTGTATTTTTATGTTGTAATACACACACACACACACACACACACACACACACACACACACACACACACACACATAGGGTGCTCTAAAATTTCCCTTACAAACTTTAACACCTTCAAGAGGGGGCAGAGATGGTAATATTTAGAAATGGAAACCGTGTACATGCTACAGCCGTTTGAAAACAAGCATTGCCTCAACGTATGTCACGTGTATCAACACGTAATAGCTTCGCGGTTCGTCTGAATTGAAAATTTCCGTATCAAGTATTCCAATACTTTTTTTAAAAAATTTCAATTTTTTTCCTAACTTTGAAAACTGCAAGAATTGATTGTGGAGAGTGTATCCGGGATTATTAATGCAAGTCATAATTCAGTTACCACTCTCTTTCTTTGATTATCAATGAGTTGAATTGTAAACAAGTGATGTACTGTGTCACACCTCATAATAAATTACTTGTAAAAGTGGTCGCATTAAAAACATGTTTTCAAACGGACGTCACATAGAAATAATAAGTTTCTCCACGTAGTTTCCAAATCTATATATTATCAACACAGTCCCCTCTACTAGTCCTAAAAGTTTCTACGGGAAATTCTACACCACCCTGTATATATATAATTAAATACTACCTTAATTCCTAATTTAGTATCAGCCTGCTACACTACCAAACTACATGAAAAAAACTGCAACTACTACTATTACATGAAAAAAGAAACTACTACTACATGAAAAAAGAAACTACTACATGAAAAAAGAAACTACTACATGAAAAAAGAAACTACTACTACTACTACTACTACTACTACTACTACTACTACTACATGAAAAAAACTACTACTACTACTACTACTACATGAAAAAAACTACTACCACTGATAAATGAAAAAAGAAACTACTACTACTACTACTACTACATGAAAAAAAACTACTACTACTACTACATGAAAAAACTACTACTACTATTACTACATGAAAAAAACTACTACTACTATTACTACTACATGAAAAAAACTACTACTACTATTACTACTACATGAAAAAAACTACTACTACTACATGAAAAAAACTACTACTACTACTACATGAAAAAAACTACTACTACTATTACTACATGAAAAAAGAAACTACTACTACTACTACTACATGACAAAAATTACTACTACTATTACTACTACTACTACATGAAAAAACTACTACTACTACATGAAAAAAACTACTACTACTACTACTACATGAAAAAAAACTACTACTACTACTACTACATGAAAAAAACTACTACTACTATTACTACATGAAAAAAACTACTACTACTATTACTACATGAAAAAAGAAACTATTATACTACTACTACTACTACTACTACTACTACATGAAAAAAACTACTACTACTACTACTACTACTACTACTACATGAAAAAACTACTACTACTATTACTACATGAAAAAAGAAACTACTACTACTACTACTACTACTACATGAAAAAAACTACTACTACTATTACTACATGAAAAAAACTACTACTACTATTACTACATGAAAAAAGAAACTATTACTACTACTACTACTACTACTACTACTACTACATGAAAAAAACTACTACTACTACATGAAAAAAACTACTACTACTGATAAATGAAAAAAGAAACTACTACTACTACTACCACTACTACATGAAAAAAACTACTACTACTACTACTACATGAAAAAAACTACTACTACTACTACATGAAAAAAACTACTACTACTATTACTACATGAAAAAAACTACTACTACTACTACATGAAAAAAACTACTACTACTACTACATGAAAAAAACTACTACTACTACTACTACTACTACTACTACTACATGAAAAAAACTACTACTACTACTACTACTACATGAAAAAAACTACTACTACTACTACATGAAAAAAACTACTACTACTACTACTACTACTACATGAAAAAAACTACTACTACTACTACTACTACTACATGAAAAAAACTACTACTACTACTACTACATGAAAAAAATTACTACTACTATTACTACATGAAAAAAACTACTACCACTCGATAAATGAAAAAAGAAACTACTACTACTAATACTACTACATGAAAAAAATAACTACTTTATACTACCTGAAAAAAAACTAATACTACTAATTCTACATGAAAAAAACTACTACACTGATAAATGAAAAAAAAGAAAGAAACTACTACGACCTACTACTACATGAACAAAAAACTACTACTTCTACTACTACTACTACATGAAAAAAAAAAACACTAATACTACTACTACTACTACTACTACTAGCTACTCCTAGATGGAAAATAAACACACTACTACTACATGAAAAAAAACGACTACTACTATTACTACATGAAAAAAACTACTACCACTGATAAATTGACAAAAAGAAAACTACTACTACTACTACTACATGACAAAAAACTACTACTACTACTACATGGACAAAAACTACTACTACTACTACTACATGAAAAAAAACCTACTACTACTACTAAATACTACTTACTACTACTACGACATGAAAAAAAACTGACTACTACTAACTACTAACTACTCTACATGAAAAAAAACTACTACTAATACTACTACTAACATGAAAAAAACCTACTACTACTATTACTACATGAAAAAAAACTACTACTCACCTGATAAATGAAAAAAAACAATTACTACTACTACTAACTACTACATGAAAAAAACTACTACTACTTACTACGACTACATGAAAAAAAACTTACTACTACTAATACTACTACATGAAAAAAACTACGTACTACTACATGAAAAAAACTACTACTACTACATGAAAAAAACTACTACTACTATTACTACATGAAAAAACTACTACCACTGATAAATGAAAAAAGAAACTACTACTACTACTACTACATGAAAAAAACTACTACTACTACATGAAAAAAAACTACTACTACGATTACTACATGAAAAAAACATACTACTACTACTACTACTACATGAAAAAAAAATACTACTACTACTATGACTACATGAAAAAAAAATACTACCACTGATAAATGAAAAAAGAAACACTACTTACTACTACTACTAACTACTACTACTACATGAAAAAAAAAAAACTACTATACTATTACTACATGAAAAAAAACGACTACCACTGATAAATGAAAAAAGAAACTACTACTACTACTACTACTACTACTACTACTACTACATGAAAAAAACTACTACTACTACTACTACAGGAAAACAACTACTACCACTGATAAATGAAAAAAGAAAAATACAACTACTACTAAATGAAAACCCAAAACCTACGAATACATGAAAAAAACTACTACTACTACTACTACTACTACTACTACTACTACATGAAAAAAACTACTACTACTACTACATGAAAAAACTACTACTACTATTACTACATGAAAAAAACTACTACCACTGATAAATGAAAAAAGAAACTACTACTACTACTACTACTACTACATGAAAAAACTACTACTACTACTACTACTACATGAAAAAAACTACTACTACTATTACTACATAGTAATTAAATAGTACAGGTATGTGGAATGAACATATACTCACTGTAGTTTACATCAAGAACTGTTTGTCAGCTGACTGAAATATATGTTTTCATTTTATGACCTTTGTGTCAATTCATAGTAATGGAATACATTACTGGTACTGCAAAGTGCAAGTGAATACATTACATTCACATTTCTTACAACTGAATTGATGCATCTTTGTACTTCTGATAACAATAATTTGAGTGTTGAAATACAAAAAAAAAGTAGCTACTCATACATGAAATATCAGCTCATCAGAATTTGTAAGACATAACATCTTGACACAAACGGTAAAAAAATATCCATCACACAGGAACTGCATGCAAATATTTTACAAACTCCAATTCTGCTCATTTACAGAATATATCTGACTTGTTAGCCCTTAAATTTTCTATTTAAAATAATAATTACCAATACTTATTTACTTCGTCCAAACAGTAAAAGCGTTTCAGATTTAAAAGACAATTTATAACTTACAACAAAATAATATCTTTTTTTCTTAAATCGTATAACATAAGGAACAAATATGAATTCAGCATTGTCAAAATAATGTCTAGTTATTCGTATAAGCTACGTACCTATTACAATCATGATTGTGTAGTTAATTTGCTATTTGCAATTCAAAATACCATTCTGCACAAGGTTTGGGATTTCTGAGATAGTATTTCAATATGTAGCAATGTTGGCTGGTTTCTAATGGCAGACACTGAAGATTTGTTTAAATTGTCTCCTGGCATCTCAATAAAGTTGCACTATGTTGATGGTATTTCTTAGTTTTTCACATTTCAGTAGATGGTCTTTGTTCATTACTATAGTTGTACAGTGGTTGCTCTGGAAGATTTTTACTTTGTGTAGGTAGGCTGCAAGGGAGTCATGGCTGGATTTCAGTTGCAAGATTGCTGATTTTCTTTATTTGTTTTTGTTCTATCCTCTATATTGTTCCATATTTTGTGGCTTATCTTCAGAAGATTGTTCTTGACAAATTGTTATTTGGTTCTTCTCTTGATAAAAATTTTTATTGTATGTAGGTTTGTTGACATTCTTGTTGGTCCCCGTTTTTTGCCAACAGATCTGCCACTTCATTTCCTAATAACCCAACATGTGAGGTGAATTGTTTCATTTTGTTTAGTGAGTATGTTGATCATTTGGCATGTATATCCAATCATTTGTGAGAGAGGGTGTTTGGTAGATATTATTGCTTCTATTATAATGTTGAGTGATTCTGGGCTTTATGGCCATGGTCCATTACTGGTGTTCCTACCAGACATTTCTCCCTCAGCTGCAGAGGGCATCTTCAGTGGTGAGTGAGTATTTCTAGGTGTTGTTTCCTGGTCAAGCCTCCCTATCCCTGATTTTGTTTTGTCTACAATAGGCCTACTATAATGATTTGAAATGGGAATATTCAAATTAGCATTTTAAGTCTAAATCTGAATGTTTACTAAATCTGAATGCCTGAATCGCACATTCACAAAGAGGTGGAATCTCAAACATGTGAAAACTGGACATAGCTCTTCATTTCCCTGACCCTTCAAAACATCTCCTTTCATACCAGAGAAATTATACATAGCACAACTTCTTTTGGGATCTCCTGTTCTAAGACAAAAGTAGATTAGATGGAAGGTTTCCTCCAACTCAATACATAAAACATTGTTCAATTAATGGACCATGGCTACAAAGCCCGGAATCACTCAACATTATGATTACCGGCCATGAAAGCCTGCATGCGTCTATTGCTAATGTAGAGTCGGAGAGGATCACAGCCTTATTAAATGCTTGAGGTCTGTAAATTTGTTGTTGTTGTAGGCCAATGTGAATGGCTTTGATCTCTTTATCAAAATGTGTTTTATTTTCACCAACTCCAATGTAATAAGAGAACAGTCTTGAGTGGACTCCAACACCTGTTGTTCTGTCATCACGTAGCCATTCTTGCAGTGCATACCTTTCATCTAATGTCACTAATGTTAATTATCGTAATTCTTCTGGATGGGTTTCTTATTTTTTGACTTTGTCTAGCAGTGTCAGATTTCTGTTGCAAGACTGATATCAGTTTGAAGTTCTGCAGATTTGCTCAAAGTCTGTGGGATTTTTACTTGTTGCAGAAAGTCATAGCTGCTTTTCATTAGAGATATTTGCGTTTTGAAGTTAGAGTAATCTGTGTCTTGTTTTACCCATTTTATGTTGTTTTCTAATGTGCTGCATCTAACTGAAGTCATTAGCAGTCTTGCTGTCCAATACTTTGAGGTCTTAGAATCTTCATGTTTGACAGTCATGCAATTGGTCAGACTACCTTCATCCATTTCTTCATCTGGATGATTGCATAAAATGTATTTTGGTAAAGGCAGAACATTTATGTCGTAAAGGTGTTTTCCCAGACGGTTGTGGCCCTATATTCTAAAATGTGCTAGTTCTGTTTTCCTTGGTATGTCAATATTTTTTGTTAAGTATACCCATTTTTTGTTTCGGGTTACTGTTTGAAGTCTATTGTCATTCATAATTTTGGATTCCAATTTTATGTTTTGTTTCATTGTGGAATAAGTTGTTGGTATAAATCTAGGCAATTGTTTAATACAAGATAATTTTTGGCAGGAAAATGCAGCTGTTTCGTTACCGGTAATTCCGCAGTGGGATCTCTGGGTTCACATATCTACAAGAAATATCTCTGTAACACTCTGAAGATTCTCCAATGGAACATTGATGGACTTTGTAAAGGGAAGATATCAGATTTATCTAAAAATCTATTTTACTTTGAAAACAAAAGTTAATGCTTCAATCGGGACTTCAACCCTGGACCTCTCATTCTCCATACGAGGATCCTATCCATTACACCATTCAAGCTATGAAACAAACATTAATATTTCTTTCCACATATACAATTCTCAAATCGTCTACAGGCAGACAGAGGGTGCTACCAACACTCAGTGGCCAGCTTCTATTAAAGAAGTGTTTTCAATGAGAATTTTACACTACCTTTTTAAGCAGTAAACTTTAATATTTTTGATGTTTCATTACATCAAAATCCTATTTTATGTTTGGATATGCTTTTACTGTTTGATTTCTAATCGTGTTGGTAAGTTGTATGTGTACGGTTGCAGTGTCTGGGTTGATGTTGATTTTACAGCTCCTGTATTAGTCTCAAGGTATTATTTTGGACTAAAAGGAGCACAACCAGTCATAATATATCAACATTATTTTTTTTAAATGTATATCCTTAAAAAAATGTGAATATGGTGGGCTCATTTGATAGGAATGACCAAGTACACATGCATGAAAGAACAAAATTCTAGATTAATGATGGAACATCACCTATGACTGCTCTTATAATACTGTACATACACTCCCTAGCGTATACTGTACAGTACTCTTGTAAATGAGAGACGTGAACTGCAGCATATTATTAACTACCAAATCTACAATAACAGAACTGGCAAGTTAAGAGGATTTCGACTGTAAGTATAATAAACTATTTAAAAATATCAAATGTTGATTCAACTGCAGAATAATGCTTGCACATACAACTGAAGGCAATCTTAAAATAAAATTTACAGCTACATTTAATAAATGTCTTGAAACAGCAGCTGAAAAATTAAAAACAACTCAATTAGAAAACTTTGAATTTTATGAACTAGAAATACTATAAGTGCAGAACCCACAATAGAAAATATTATTTACAGAAAATTGTATTCAAAATTAAAAACAAATACACATATCTTAAAAACATTATTTTCAAACCATAGACAAACTTAAGGAAAATATCAGAACAGAAATCAGGAAAATTACACAACGAGAACTTATGCATGTGAATAGAAATTTCATTAGAAAATGTCATAAATGTTTGAATAGAGAAAGACATCACTTTTTAACACACCATTAAAAGGGTTAGTACTCATTTTTAAATAGAATTATATCTATAAACCTCTTCTATAACATTATGCACTAGGGTAGGTCTTTCACTACATTTTTATAGTATGCTTTGCAGCATTGCTAGGGAATTATAGGTGTGGTAGCTTCCCATTGCTTTCCACATCAGGGACGACGATGACGGCCAAATGATGTTTGGGGACCTTTTGGGCCTCAAAGCTACCTGACATTTGCCTTACATGCATGTGTGCATGTATGCACGTATCTGCAACTGCAAAAAAAAAGTAAGCATTCTTCTGAATGTCAAATTTATCGACCAATTTTGCTGGTTCATGAAATATATTGTCTTTTGTTAACCCTTAAATTGCCAAAATTGCCCTTAGTTTAAAATTTGTTGGAATGCTGAGAAAATATTGCTTTTTTTTTTATTTTTAGTTTCAGGTAAACCCCCTCTGAATTTCACTGATTTTTGGAAAATATTTTGTTCATTTTATTGTAATAGTATATATTATGTTTTGTCACAAAACATTGAACATTTAAACTCTTAGGGCGATTTTTGGAGTTTAATTTCAGATTAACTTTTCTCCTAATGGGCCAACATTGCTGATTAACAAACTTGACTTTTTTTAAATTGATTGCTATATACCATGTTTGATTTGAAAAAAACAAAAATTGCAGCCATTAGAGTATTAACACCCACACTTAAATAAAAAATTAAAATAGTAATTTTTTATTCTACCTAGAGGACATTGAATTGTAAACATTTTTCAAAAAACATTTTATGAGAACCACCTCAGAATCTTCATTCCTTCAGAAGCCTATAGTATAGTTTGTTACCTCATATTATGAGGTAAGAAAACAGACTCAACTTATTTATTAAGAAGAACCTCAATGTTACTTCTTATTGCATATTTAATAACAGTTTATGTTATTTATTTCCACGATTTATAACTTGAATGCTCAATTATGAATTAACACTTTATTTCAAATTCAGTACATTTTAAATTTGTATTTTATTTCATTAAAATTGTATTGTCTCAATTAGAAGTTACATGTAAAAGGGCCAACAAATATTTCCTCAGAAGCCTCTTGTTTGAGAAGAGTGTCTTTTTTTTATGTTTAGCAAGCCTACAAGCACAAATGTAATTATAGATACCGGATTCAATAGAACAGATACAATCAAAACAAATACTGGATTACAACAAGGACGTAGTTTATCACCCACTTTGTTGAATATATATATATATATATATATATATATATATATATATATATAGACGATATTTTAAATAAATGGAAAATTTTAGTGAATCCAGGAATAAGAATAGATAATAAAGTGTGCATAAATAATCTATTTGCTGACGATGTAATCATAATACAGAAAAATGAAGACGACTTACAGAAATCTATGCATGCATTAAATGAAATATGTAAATTATATGATCTAAAGATTTCTGTAAGGAAAACGAAGACTATTATAAATACAACAGGGCCTAACTGCAGATATCATAAAAAATGACAAAAAAAGATGGAAGCAGAGGCGATATATACTTATGTTTTATACCGGACGGTAGAGGAAAAATAATCAACGTTGGAAACTCTAATTAAAACCATAATCGAATTTAGGAAAAGGCTTTAAGAGATAAAAAACGGGGAAAAATTAATGAAATATTAAAAGATCTGGAAGTTGCATGTCACAACCCAACAGCTCAAGTCTTGGGAAAAACATATTTTTCAAGCTATTAGGACACAGTTACGAAAATACCAGGAATATGGCATCTTTTGAATAACACATTATATAAGGAAACAAACACCTTATATAATCTACACCTGACAAAACCAAATTATTACCCCATATTAAGAAATATTGCTATGGCCGCCACGGACTCTGGCTGGAAGGGGAAAAATGACGGAATAAATATTCGCGATTTTTAGACGAAAAGTCAGACAGAGGGCAGCTTTTGGGAACGATCTAGGACGGACATGATTTCGAATCTCGGAGTGTGTGAGTATAGATGCAATTTAATATAAGTTCCAGGTTGAATAATTAACTTTAATATATTTGAACAAATTAAGATTTAACAATATATAAATTGAATAATTCACTTTGAATTAACTTGAATAAATTGAGATTTTATTGATATTGTAGTTTGAAAACTTTAAGTTGAATAAATAGGATTTGATCTTTAACATAGAGTCGAAAGAAGGACTTCAAGCTTTACGACAACATACGTCACAACTTCTGAGTTCTCTCATTATTTAACGTATCTGCATAATTAAATTAGCGTCATAAAATAAAGAATGTTACTTTGTATCTAGAGCTATAATTACGTGTATTTTTGTGTATGAACTATTTAATACAAGTTTTATAATATATATTTGTTAAACAAGAGTTGGTATCGCTGGGTTATGTGTGGAATTTATAACGGTACAGGCATTCCTTTCCATAAATAGAAGTCCTTTGAAAAACACCCTACCCTTGATGACAAATAAACGTCTTCTACAGCTAGACTGGCAACTCCTTAGATAAACAGCATTAAAACCTTTGCCTTTTACGCCCTTTCCCGCTACCTTATAATCTGTCCTATAAAGGTTGTAATAAAGACCATGGCTTTTAGAGCAAGAGATCCAGTGAGATCCAAAATTATTTTAGAAAACCAAAGTATAGAACAGGTGTCTACTTTCAAATATTTGGACTGTGATGTTGGCTACAATGTGGAAAGAGATATTGACTCCAAAATAAATAAATTTCATATGGTTTGTGGAACAGTACAGAGAATATTCAAAAATAAAGTTAGAAAAGAAACAAAGATAAAAATGTATAATGTTATGGTGATTCCCACAATATTGTATGGATGTGAAACTTGGGTTCCAATGAAAAAAACAGAAGGGTAGAATACAGACGGCAGAGATGAGGTTCCTAAGACAAGTAAAAGGATGTACAAGACTTGATAGAATAAGAAATGAGGATATAAGAGAAGAATTGAAAGTACACCCTTTATTGGATAAGCTCACGAATTACAGACAGAAATGGATTGATCATATGGATGGAATGAGTAAGGAGAGATATCCATTGTTAGCAAGAAATTATCAAGCAAGAGGAAGACGTGATGTTGGAAGACCTAGAAGACGTTGGGCTTACGCATTATGAAGTTGGAACGGGCAATTACCTAATCCCTGGAGTGATGATGATGATGATGATGATGATGAAGCCTACAAGATGGGATCCATGGAACAAAAGAAGTCATACTCAGGATTTTTACAGCTAAAGGAATTCATCAATTCCTTCAGGTTTGAAATTGCAAACATTAAGACCCCAAGTAAACATAGTATGTACCAGCCCGACTGACCAACTTTTAAATTATTAATTAATTGTTCAAATTAGATTTAAAATTAATTTAAAACAAATAATATAAATTTACAAACATCTAAAAAAAAACAGCTAGAAACAAAGACACACACACCAGAAAGACACACAGGCCCAAATCTACTAAGAAAATACATAGAGAAAATACAAACACACTTCCAGAGAGAAAAAAAAAAAGACAGAACACACAGACAAAAAGATTTTAAAAGAAGCCAACATCAAATTAACTAGCCTTTTTTTTTTTAAAGAGAAATTAACACTTGAACTGGGACTTGAACCCCAGAACTCTGGTTCTAATGCAACACTATGCTATCCATTCCGATAAAAACATTAAAATTTCTTTCCTCACATACAATTCTCTAATTGTCCAAACGCAGATAGCACCACAAATAGCCACCGGCCGTTAGCTATCGGCAGTGCCATCTATCTGCCTTTCGATGATTAGAGAATTATATATGAGGAAAGAAATGTCAATGTCATGTCTTGAATGGTGTAACAGATTGCATACTAGTGCACAGATCCAGGGTTCAAGTCCCAGTTCAAGCACTAATTTTTCTTTATAAAAATAATGTTGTTCAGAATTGGAAACTATTCATATTTTAATATAACACATCAAAAACTAGACTTTGTTTCACCAGAGAAGGCGGGTCACTTGCCTGAAGTTTTACAAGGCAATGGCAAGTATAGATGTCAATTTTAGGAAAATCCATCTGCCTGGAGGATCAAAATAGTTATAGAAAGGTACACATTATTTTGCCTGCTTGTTTTAAATAACCCATTTTACAGGAATAGCAAAAACAGTACTTCATCTAATGAAATGTATGTTTCTATGAACCTTGATACTTTTTTCATTTTCACTGATGCATTATCTATACAGTACAGGCTGAGTCTAAACTGTTTTTTAATTTATCCCAACAGTGAGAGGGTTAAAATAATTCTGAAGCATCCAGTTGTCCTAATCCTTATAAATATTTTCTCCTACCCCCCTTCAAAACTTTCAGGTAAATGACCGGTCTTCACTGGTGAAACAGATTATAGTTGGTCATTGGCTAGCAGTAATTACCATATTTCAGATTTCTTCTCAAATTTTGATACTTCTCACATTAAGAAATTTACAAATGGATCCCATACAACAGGCTAAATTCAAATTTATTCTTACACCATAGCAAGAAAGAAAAACTTAAAAGTATGTCCCAGAACTGCGTAAACTAAGGGAATATTCCTCATAAACTTGAACTTATGGTCCAATTTTGCTGATTTATGCAATATATATTTATTTTGATAATCTTTAAATTGGCAAAATACTAATTTCTCATGCCAGTTACTTAAAAAGTGTTAGACCACAGGCAAAACCAAGAGCTTCTTTTTTATTTCAGGTTTTATATATGCCCCAGTTCTAAAGGTCAGATTTTACTGACCTTCGGAGAACACCTTCCTGGTCCATTTTAATTACAATACTGACTGTAACTTTGCAATGGCAAAAAATGCAACTAAGACATTACATGGAATAATTTGGAATAAAAATATTACAAAGGAAACTAAAATGAAAATTTATAAGAGCATAATACAGAATATTTTGTCATATGGAAGTGAAACTTGGTCTTTGACGGAATTACAAAAGAATAAACTTACAACAGTTGAATTTGATTATTTTAGAAGAAGCCTCCAAAAAACAAGACAGGATAAAATAAGAAATGAATTCCTTTGGAGAGAAATTAATGTCACCACATCTGTTAAGAGGATTGAAAATCAAACGCTTAAATGGTATGGCCATGTACAAAGGATGGAAAATGAAAGATGGCCAAAAAATATATACCAATGGTCACCCCCCTGGAAGAAATAAACGTGGCAGACCAAGATGGAAATGGAAAACCTACGTCAGAACTACAATGGATGATAGGAATTTGGAAGAGGGAGATTGGAATGATAGAGATATATGCAAACTGAAGACGGCAAACCTATAAGTGGGGGAAAGCCGAAGAAGAAGTTTAACTGTAAACATTTGAAATTTGCAGCCACTACAGTAGTCATTCCCAAAGAGGTCTATACTGACCCTAGAGGTCTATTCTTATCTGCAAGGGGTCTATTAACATAAGTAATGCCTCGAGTGATTTCCAAATTATCGATAAATTCACGACTCACGAAGTGAGGAGTGAATTTATCTACAGAATTTGGAAATCAAGAGTGGTATTTGTTAGGACTATTTAACAAATAAAATTAAGCTGTTTCCTCACAAATCATTATTTAAATATAGTTATTTTAAAATATTTATATATTTAATGTGAACGGCGATGTTTGAAAACAAATGAGAAATGATTGGTATGCTTCATTTGCTTCTTTTGTTCATCACTAAAACCAGATCATATTATTTATTGCCAAAGGAACACAATATTGTAAGAATGCACTCTAGTGGAGAAAAAATGAAATACATCAAACTGTATATTAATTCATTTCTCATGTCCTATGATGTAAATATGACAATTATATTTTTCTGGAATGTTATTACCTGGGAAAAAATACATTTAAGAAAGTGCAAACGGTGGTTTCTTTTTTTAGTGGTATAATCAATTGCTACAAATGTTTTTATATTAACTCCCGCATGTGCTATGTGTTGGCATTCATGCACTATATATACAATCTGGTAGCCGTATTTCTTACTGGGTCAGTCACTGCAAAATAATGCAATAACCTATTCAGAATGTTAAAGAGGAGGTGCTTTCTTTATTATGATAAACTTTAGTTGGTAAATTGTAGGTGAAACATGACTGTGATTGGTTGTAAATAAAAAATCATTGAAATGTGATTGGTCATTGACCCCCATTTGGGGCATGAGTTAAATAGTCAGCGAAAAGAAAACTGAGTAGCACTGTGCCAACTATCAAAAACTCATTTGATATTGATAAATTTGTAAAAATACAATATTAAAAGTTCTACCTAAAATAGAAAAAAATTGGCATGTCATTTATGAGACAAAAAATGTTTGAGGACCTCCTCAGAAGAGCGATTTTTTAATTTTCATTCATGTGAACTCCTACTTCTATGGTCGTATTTTGCTGGTTAATTAACTCTATCTTACTTTTTTTTTTACTATTGTATGTCAACTTTATTAATCAAAACTTCCGACTGCTTTAACATTAACAGATACACACACATACACACATACATTTAATTGCCTGCTAGATGTCTTAATGAGTCGGTGTGTTGACAATATGCCACTCGTGACATCTGTGGGCAAATAAGATAAAAATGAACTTGATATACTTACATGGTTGAAAGTACACGATAATAGAAGCAACAATGTCCCAGTAAACATGGGTCCGCAAACGAGCCGTTTGCGAGATAATTACGAATGTATGGCTACAAGCCGCCACTGACTTCATTGTAAACATCGTCCTAGATAGTACTAATTAACTTGAATTTAGACTTTACTATTAATTTTTCATCTCATCTAGTTCACATTTCACAGTTCACTTCACTTATGGGTTACCTGTTAAAGGAGGTGTTCGAAGTGTCTTCCTTGCATCTGGATGCAATACTGAGCTCGTCTCTGCAATGAATGTCGAATTCTTTCGAAAACCCCTGGATCATTTCTGAATTTTTGACAAGCATGTACAACTCTCTGCTCCAGTTCTTCAATCGTGTTAAAGGGTGTGCTGTACACTTCGCTTTTGAGGTGACCCCAGACATAAAAATCCAAAGGATTTAGATCACGTGATCTTGGAGGCCAAGGTACAGATCCGCCTCGATCTATCCATCTTTGGCCGTATCTGCGCGTTAGATGCCATCTCACAGAGGCAGCAAAATGTGCCGGAGCTCCATCATGCATCTACCACAAACTCCGACCTTGCTGAAGGGAAACATCCTCAATCAATCCTGGAAGATGATGCCGCAGAAACCTAAGGTACCTCTGTCCATTAAGTTTTTGTGGAAGAATGTGTGGCCCAATGAGATAATGACCTAGTACGATGGCGGCTTATAACCATACATTCGTAATTATCTTGCAAACGGCTCGTTTCCGGACCCATGTTTACTGGGACATTGTTGCTTCTATTATCGTGTACTTTCAACAATGTAAGTTTGCCCCATCCTTTCTGATACACCCTGTATAAACTTCTGACAAAGGAGAGTCTATGGCTCAACAATGGGCTATGCCATTGTCAAGAAAAAGTGGGAGCCTTAACCTCCCACTACCCCAAGGGCCTCCTGAGGCCTGTAGTGGGAATACTTTACTTTACTTAGGTGTGTTTTGGCCTTCACCCTTATTGTGATCTCAAGTACCGTTATCTTTTGTTCGGTTTGAATGTCTGAAAATAGACAATATAATTTAAGGGGATTTAAATACGGTTTCTGGGGAAATGCATTGAGAATTTAATCTTGAAGCGAATGGGTTAATACTCAAGGGTTCAACTATTGTATCTATTCACAAACATGGTAAGCACTTCATTTTATAATAATTTTAAACAAAAATGCATGTCATAATTATTAAGTATTTTCTATTGTGGGTAACAACTACATTAATTAAAAATCAAAATTGTCTTAAACTGAAATTAAAAAATTCAATCAATGCAGGACCAATGTACTAAACATAATGACAAAATAAGTTAACTTACGACATTTTAAATATGACTTATGGCAAAATAAAACTTTGAAACTAGGAGAGGAAACAAGTTAACTAGCAACATAATTCAAATCTGGGCATGATAGGGCCCAACAAATTTTGTTCAGAGTCCTCTTCTTCCAGGCTAGAGGCTCATTTACATGTCTAAATTCATGTCTCTAGTTCCTTTTGAAAAGAACCCATGCTTAGGATTTTTATGCCCTGAAAAATGATACACAGAAAAATAATTTCAAAAGACAAAAATTAATAAATGTAAGTACATCTCAAAAAGAAAAAAAAAAAAAAAGAAAATAAAATTCAAAAGTTTAGCATCATCCTATCAAAAATAACAAGTTCAATTTTTTTTAAAAGTTCAACATAATATTGGTACCGGTACAGAAAATGATTTTAGTCTTAATAAAATAAGTAAAGTAAAGTAAAAAGTAAAGTGATCCCACAACAGGCCCGGAGGCCCTTGGGGTAGTAGGAGGTTAAGGCTCCCACTTTTTTCTAGACAATCGGCACTTTATGTCAGCCGGATTGTCAGCCCTGCGTGACGGTCGCCTTTACTCCCAAAACAAGCGTCTGGTACTCATTTCCGTTAGAGGCTGAGTCGACCCCAGGGCCATAGTGCCGCCAGAGGGTTTGGGTCACTTTAAAAATCCTGACCCCAACGGGACTTGAACCCTCGACCCCCCAGCTTGTAGTTCAGTGCCTTAACCACTACGCTACGGCATGCCCCAATAAAATAATTAAATCCAACAAAAATCTGAAAATGGGACAAGGAAAATAAATTAGACATTTATCAGATAAAATGTGGGAATTGTGGTAAAATTGACATATAAGGAAAACAAAAAGAAATTTGAGAACCAGAGTGAAGGGACATCTTAGGAACGTTAAAAATGGAGAAGTAAAAAATCTTCAGTAGCCGCGCATGTTTTGTCAGAAAAAAATAAAATTGAAAGAAAGGCTAAACTAATAAAATAAATAAATAACCTCAAGAGCTCACAGTTGAAAAAAAAATCTACATTAAAAAAAATTAATGAGAAATTGATCAATTTTGAAATTTCTGGAGAATGTGATGTGATTTTATTTGCAGTTTCATCAGTCTAGCAACATATGGAGGAAGAAACTGCATCTCCATAACAGAACAACAGTCAAGAAAATACTGACAATTAAGAATTAATTACTCCAAAACCAGTCAAAGAAAAATACAAAATATGAGCCGAGGTGATTTTATATTAATGTTAAATTATCAATATGTGATACTGTTTAGTTTAAAAACTGGTTAATATTGTACAGTATAGCTGAAATGAATGAAAAAGTTAACTATTTTTGACGACATTATCAGAAATTGATGAAGCTTTTCCAGTTACTTACTCAAAAGCTCACCCTGTAAAAGAGATATAATGTCAATAAGTTTAATAGCAGCAAGTTGCACACTTAAAACAGGAAGTCTCTTATTATAAAATATGCACTGAAAATGGTACAAACAATCTAAGATTTTATATATAAATTACAGATATCATTATAAAAAATTGCTCAAAATTACAAAAAATAATTATTATTCTCAATTTATAATTAATGTTTAATTTTAGGAAGTTATATTTTGAGGTTATTTTAATTATATTATTTTTGGTCTGGACATCTTACCTCAATATTAATGTTGATTTGTTCTTGGACATGTTTCAAAACAATTCTGTTTTATCGTCAGCTTTCCCAGACTTGTTTTATTTATGTTGCATTATGCTGTCGATGTCAGCTCCATCCTGTGGTTGGCCAAAGAACCTCCAAACAAGGTCACCCTCCATCGGAATATCAAAATTCATAACTCTGTTTCTGTTCTTCTGAATATAAATTTTTTCCCAAATAGTCAGCTCTTTTGTATTTTCTAACTGTTTTAATAACTACAGTTTAAATAAACTAATAAAAACCAACAAAAATGAAAAAACTGATAAAAATAAAAAGTCAGGAATATATCAAATTGAATGCATGGGTTGTGAAAAGATATATATAGGGAAAACAAAAAGAAACCTAAAAATTAGAACCAAAGAACACATAAGAAATATTAAAAATGGAGAAATTGAAAAATCTGCAGTTGCTGCTCATGTTTGGTCTGAAAAACATAATATAAATTCAGACACTAAATTATTAAAACAGTTAGAAAATACAAAAGAGCTGACTATTTGGGAAAAAAATTTATATTCAGAAGAACAGAAACAGAGTTATGAATTTTGATATTCCGATGGAGGGTGACCTTGTTTGGAGGTTCTTTGGCCAACCACAGGTGGAGCTGACATCGACATCCAGGTGGTGCAACATAAATAAAACCAGTCTGGGAAAGCTGACGATAAAACAGAATTGTTTTGAAACATGTCCAAGAACAAATCAACATTAATATTGAGGTAAGATGTCCAGACCAAAAATAATATAATTATAATTAATGTCTATACAAAATCCAAATCTACCTGGTTATTGTTCAGAACATAAGTAACAATACTAAGGTCAGATTATCTGATATTGATTAAAATATTGAGGAATTTAATTACCTCTTATTCAATGAAGTTGATGAATTAATGAATAATATAAAGATAATCTTGCTCCTATTGACATAATGAAAAATGAAACAATCAAGCCTAATTGTTCTTTTAATTTTAGATACATATATTGAGGATGTACATTTTATTATACTGAAACTGTGCAAGTCCTGTTCAGATATATACAATCTTCAAATATGCTGCAATTTTTATATGCAAACCTTTAACATGTATATCTAACCATTGTATTGATATTGGATTCTTTCTCGATTTGTTTAAATTTGTAGAAGTTATTCCAGTTCATAAAACAGAAAGTAAAAGAGTATTTTAATCACAGGTTGACAAATTTTGACATTTTATCTGGGGTTTGCATGGAAATACAACTTTCTCACTAAATTGATTGTGCTGATCACGAAACTAAAGACTGTTTCTCTGCAGCACGTCAGGTTTTCACACAATCATCATCATAATTTGTATCCAATGAAATCGGAAAGCAATTACAGGAAGATGGACATAAAATTGAATTTTTTTAGGAATTCACACTATGAAGTATTATTTACTTGGGTAAGTGATAAAAGTTTACCTAAATATACAAAACTGAATAATTAAAATAGTAAAAAGTGGCATGAGAGACATGATACTAGAGCAAATATGGTAATATGGACACTTACCAGGCAGAGGTATTATTTCTGTTGACGTTTGCCTGTGAATGATCCTTGATGCTTTTCCTTTTAAGTGTCACTTCTTCGCATGTGATACCCTAGTAGTAGTTAGACACTATGTTTATTTGCCAACAACTTGGATAAATGTTCCAGAGTTTTAAGTTCCAGATGGAACTGTTCACCACATTCCTCAGTTGTATTAACCTAATTGTCTTGAAAACTGTCTCCGTGTGACATTAAAAAATGCAGTTTTAGGCTCACCCTGCATCCAAACTGTTTGAACTTATGTAGCATATCTTCCACTACAATCTTGTAATCAAGCTGCTTATTCTGGCCAAGGAAACAATGCACATTTTTAAAACTTCTCCAAGCTTTCCTATTTCCATCATTGTACTTTCAAAATGTTCACCAGACATTAACTTATGCATATCCAGTCCAACAAATATCCTTTCTTTCAACTTTCCAGTTGATAGATTTAGGAATTGCCTGTACAGATATTGGAAGGTAGTTTCCTCTTTTGTCCAATGCTTTCATGAAAACAACTACCAATTTTCTTGACTCAATGAAAGACAAAGTATATTGTGTGTTATTCATAATAGATAGACATATGAAATTGAGGGCTTTTTTATAGATTTGATCGAGATATTCAATACTGTGTACATTGATTTTGTATATTTCTTGTGGTATAGGCAGCGTAAGCCATTTTTCAGTTCAAATTTTATGTGCAGCAGGCAATAAAATATGATGTGGATCAACCAAATGCTTATTCACAGTGTTTTCCCTCTTAGCCCATTCTCTCCTATTCCAATGCTATTTATATGAACTACTGTCTCTTTCACACATTGATGTATGCCTATCTGCTAACCGAGAGGGATGCCAATTACTTAAAAGACACCACATACATGCCACTTGCTTTCTTCATACTTCACATTTTGAACAAATACTTTCATGGTATTGTGCATCTCTATTAGGTGCACTGAATATGCAAGTCGAATTATTACTATATCATCATCATCACTCCAGGGATTAGGCAATTGCCCGTTCCGACTTCATAATGCATCAGCCCAACGTCTTCTAGGTCTTCCAACATCACGTCTTCCTCTTGCTTGATAATTTCTTGCTAACAATGGATATCTCTCCTTACTCATTCCATCCATGTGATCAATCCATTTCTGTCTGTAATTCGTGACTTTATCCAATAAAGGCTGTACTTTCAATTCTTCTTTTATATCCTCATTTCTTATTCTATCAAGTCTTGTACATCCTTTTACTTGTCTTAGGAACCTCATCTCCGCCGTCTGTATTCTACCCTTCTGTTTTTTCACTGGAGCCCAAGTTTCACATCCATACAATATTGTGGGAACCGCCATAACATTATACATTTTTATTATTATTATTATTATTATTAATATTACTACTACTATATCATTTCCAATATCTAGCAATATGACTTTTAAACTTCTTATATAATAGACCCAAACCTTCGTTTTCTTCTTCTACTTCTTCTTCCTTTCATGTGATAGACCTAGTGATCTGTTACGGTCTTAATCCAACGTTTGAACGATCTGCCCAAAGATTTCTTGCCTGGTGGCTGGTAATTTAAGATTTGATGTGGTATTCTTGTTTTGCTCATTCTTTTACTTGTCTTAGGAACCTCATCTCCGCCGTCTGTATTCTATCCTTCTGTTTTTTCACTGGAGCCCAAGTTTCACTTCCATACAATATTGGGGAACCGCCATAACATTATACATTTTTATCATTATTATTATTATTATTATTACTATATCATTTCCAATATCTAGTAATATGGCTTTTAAACTTCTTATATAATAGACCCAAACCTTCCGGTGTCTTCTTATACTTCTTCTTCCTTTCAAAGTGAAGTGCAGACCTAGTCGGTCTGTTACGGTCTTAATCCAACGTTTGAACGATCTGCCCAAACATTTCTTGCCTGGTGGCTGGTAATTTAAGATTTGACGTGGTATTCTTGTTCTGCTCATTCTTCTTACCTGAGATTTCCAGTTGTTTGTGCATTTTTGTACATATTCCAAGACTGATTCTGTTTGTAATTCTTTGAGAATCTCAGAATTCCTTTCTTGAGTAACCTGCAGTACGTAGACCTAAACCTGTGACTCGAACATATTCCTTGATAATGGCATGTGGGATCATGCCGAAACGTCGAAATCAGTGGCCAGATGACGAACTTGAATCCGTGACAAGGAAACTTTCTTAATCATACTTATATTCGCAAAAATCTGCAATATAACATATATGTTCAAATGTGTTGGTGATAATGGACAGCCTTGTCATAATTATGGGTTATAATTATTTAATATAATAATTTGTTCATCACTGCAATTTGATCATACTACTAATTGCCAAATAGAATCGCAATATTTTAAGAATGCACCCTAATTTTAAAATATTGTTACAATGTACGCGTATTATTGTATTGCATTGTTTGTTACATAGCAACGTTTGAACGTTTTAAAATTCCTTATGGATAATTTCCAGTCATCCGTGCCGGTATCTGTAATCCTGCAAACAATTGGAAAATAATAGGAGTGAAGGAGAGATCTTCAACACAACAGAACAACGGTCGTGACGATACTGAGGATGGAACAGAAACTATGTTCCAAAACTAGTTTATAGTCAAATAAGGACAACAATATGAGGTGAGTGATAAAAAATTCTACCTTAATGAATATACCTCATAGTGAGATTTTCTAAAATAAGTGGTTATGAGTTGCTATCTGTGAATATATTCAAATTTTAAAAGAATAATTAAATCAGTTCAATATTTGTTGAAACTTTTGGGGAACTGCAAAAATCTGCAGTAGCTGCTTACACTAGGTCAGAAAAACATCAAATTGAAAGAAATGCTAAATTAAACTTAAACAAATTGAGTTTGGGAAAATATCTATATTAAAAAAAAAAAAAAAAGACGAGGAAGTAACAACATTTGAAATTCCTGGGGAATATGATTTCATTTGGAGGTTTATAGGTCTATCAACAAACGAAGCAGGAAACACAATCACCTACAACAGAACAATCAAAAAACAAACTGATGGAGCATTAGCTTTCCGAAACCAATCTAAAAAGATGACAAAATATGAAGTAAAATGTGATTATTATTTAATTACTTCAGAATTGCCTTTGAACCCTCTTTACACTGTCAATGGATATTTTAGTATTGACTTGTTGAAAAAATACAGCTACAACATACTAATTGAGGCCAGACATTGTATTATGTTTCCTACAATAAAGATCTACCTATCTATCTGTGTGTTTATTACAGTACTATCCTAGGCACACTATACAATATTACTGGAAAAACATTAATTGCAAGACACGTACTGTACCAAGTGAATAATCGCAAACTATATAATAACCAGGGCAGCCAAGTAGGAGGTAATCAATTGTATGAGGTTTTTTCTCTAATGCGAATGACAGTCTATAGTAATTCCAAGAAAAATAGGAAAAATAAATAATAGTTTTAAAAAACTAAAACATCACGCTTTATTAGAAAACCGAACTAAAAAAAAATGAAAAATAATTTTAATTTCCAACATGCTTGGGATAAATAATTTTACCATCAAAAGCATGGGGTGCTCTTTATCAATTAATATATTTGATAATAAACGGATATTGGTAAAAGTAAAGTCTCTAAGAAGGAAATGTAAAAATCATAAAAAGCACCCCACGCTTTTGATGGTAAAATTATTTATCCCAAGCGTGTTGGAAATTAAAATTATTTTTCATTTTATAGTTCGGTTTTCTAATAAAGCGTGATGTTTTAGTTTTTTAAAACTATTATTTATTTTTTAGTTTTAATATTTAACAGAATAAGATAAAAATGTAAATATCTTTAAATTCGATTCTATTGTACTATGAGCTGAAAGTAATACTCTTCTATAAAAAAAAATCCCAGCCGGATTTGAACCAGCGACCTATGGATTACAGAAATTATACACCATTAGACTTCACCGCTCTACCAACTGATCTCTTACCACGATTGACTAAAAAGTCGACAAGTCTGCAACCTATTATTCATTTTTCATTTTTTTGATTTTCTGATGATTCTGGCCAGGATTATAGAAACAAAATATGAAATTATTGTATTGTCACGGGTGCTTTACAAGTACACAAAGTTTCAAGTCGATCCAATGTTTCTTAGTGGGTGAAAATTGTGTTCAAAGATTCCGTTACATAGATACAAAGACACTTCTTTTTTATTTTCTGACGATTCTGGCCAGGATTTTAGAAAACAAATATGGAATTATTACATTGTCACGGGTCCATTACACGTATACAAAGTTTCAAGTCGATCCAATGTTTGTAAGTGGGACACTTTTTTTTATTTTCTGATGATTCTGGCCATGATTTTGGAAACAAAATATGAAATTATTATATTGTCACGGGTCTTTTACAAGTGTGCAAAGTTTCAAGTCGATCCAATGATTTTAAGTGGGTGAAAATCGCGTTAAAAGATTCAGTTACATAGATACAGGTATAAAGCGTGTAAAAAAAAAACTATAGCAGTGTAATTACAGTATTACATAATTATGATTTCAGAATTACATATACGTGTTTTTTTGTCCATCTAGTTGAAGTAATCTTTAATAGTTCAAATGGAAATAGCAAACAAATAAACAATGCATAGACTACTGTAGCACTATGAAAATCAATGACCTGACAATGTAGTATAAAAGAAACCTGAAAGTTGAATGAACAGTTGATGGAAACACCTAAAAAGCACCATATTAACAAATTAACAATATATAATTTAGAAAGATGGCTGTAAATTATGGGTATTACAGGATAATCAACTTTAGAGAATATCCTAAAAACTAAAGAAATGAACTCTGTAAGTATTATTAAATTAAAATGCTAACCAAACTAACTCACTCTAACCTAATATTTGTCCATTTTGTGTAGCATGTTATTAAGTGTTGTTCTGAATTAAATGCTTCTTCTAATGCCACACACTGCACTTTAAGTGCTTTAGGTTCTATGCAGGGCAGATATATGGTATTGATGTAGTCTATTTTCAATTTTACACACCGCTTTGGTAGACCATTTTACATATTGATGTATACTTGAATTGTGTACAGAGAGAAGTATAGGGTGAATATATGTTTATGTTTTTGTAGTGTAATGTGTGTGGTATGAGGCATAATGATAAAGAGAAGAGAGAAAGTGAAACTGTGCCAGGATGTAGTCTACTCATATTAAACCAAGGAGTGGCCAGGCTTAAAGTCCCGATCTGATAGATAAATTGCTATCAACGGCACCACTTGCTTTCTCAACATATGTACTGCAGCGAGGTTTCAAATTTAATCCTGGAATCTGGTGCACAATCTAGCATTTAATAATTGTACACCACCACCTCACCTGGCCTCGAGTTTGAAAAATTTTGCAATTAAATTGATTTGATTTGATTTAATTGATTCAACAATTAAACTTCAAGCCTGCCAGGTATTTAACCCAAGACCACTAGTCAGTAAGCAGACATGCTACAACCTAAGCCAAGCAGGCACACTTGTTAACGTTTAATTTAACATATACATGAGGTACTGCATGGCACAATGAGAATAGAGCAATTTCTGAAATATATTTTTTTTACTACAGCCTACCATTTTTATTCTCCAATACCAATTATTCTAACAGATTTTTTCTGAACTTTTAAAATAATACCTGACCAATTATTTCCTCAGAATAAAATACCATATCACTAATGAAAATGGCTTTTCTGTCTAATGCCACCATGTTGTCTTATGATATTTCTGGCATTCTTTCCTGATAATCACGGAATTGTAACTCACTTTAGAGGTTAAAGCACCTGTAAGACAGAGTTACGTTGACAAAATTATATAATGAGTTACTGATGATAATAATGTAACAGGAGTATTCTTAAACCTAATCTATATTCCAGAACATGGGCGCCCGTAGGAATAATTCTTTTTAAGTAAACATTCCAAAATCACTCCTCGGAGGTTGGAAATAAAGGATGAAAATCCTACAAATTACATTGATGAAGAAGAAGAAGAAGAAGAAGAAGAAGTAAACATTTTTCTAGTCTGACTGGTAATCAAACCCAGAACCTCATGAACTGTAGTCAGAAGCTGTGACCATAATACCAGTCACAAATGACAATGTCTAAAAGTATAGTAGGCACACAACAATTAAAAGTAACTAGGACTTTAATCGAACACTAACAAATCTAGACAACAAGTTCACTTCGATTATATCCCTTCTCGAGTAGGGATAGAACCAAAAAAGAGGACAAATATTACCTTGAAAATTCACCATTCAACTTTGCATCACCTAAAATACTCATCAAATAAAACAATAGAACTTTTTAAACATATGCCTACCCAATAAGCAATAAAAATAAAAAAAAATTAAATAATTATGGAATCAAAACAAATATAAACCAAGAAATAAAGTGATCACAATATTTAAATTGGCCTCTGGGGATAAATGTTTGGGAGTCCACTTTCCTTCCATCTGCCAGCTATTACCATATGCCAATAACAGGACCCTATCATGGATAAATCCCACATAAAACAATGCTCTAAACTGAACTACAACAAGAAGAAAATTGTCCAATTATATTCGGATACCAAACTCTGCCATTGGATACTATTATTAATTTCAAATGTTTCTTGAATGATACTCTTGAAACTCTAAAACAAGAATGCAAAGCTCAAAGAAAAATAACCGCGCAAACAAAGAGCCAGGAAAATGTAATGAAATGGAGGCATACCATTCATGACATCTGTAGAGATATAAGCATAACTAAATTATGTTTCGATAGAAACTTCTAATGAAGGAGAGGCCATGGCTAGGCTCAAAGAGCTGTAAAACCAATAAGTAAGTAAGAATAATATGGGGTATGTGAACTGCCCATCTCAATCTCTCTAACTTTAATTATGCTCACAATTATAATGTTAAAATGTTAATTTATATATTCAGCTCTATCATCTAAATGATTATTTTTTAAATAAATTTATTTGCCTGAACCAGGATTTTTGAACACAAGACCTCCACAGTTTTACACACTGGTGCACTAGCAACTTGGGCTAATCAGGCAAATTTCTATCAAAACAGAGATCCCCAAATAGCACAAGTGCATCAATTCATAAAACTGGAGGTCTTGGGTTCAAATCCTAATTTGTACATTTTTTTTTTTCTTTTCAGTTACAGCAACAATGTATGTTATGGAGACCCTTACTCTGAAGTTTCCAATGTCTAAATATAAATCAGTTAACATTAATTACAAAAAAATTGTAAGAAAAAATTGGCACTATATACCTAAAATATATCTACTTTGTATATTTGTGGGTGTATATGTGTATATATGTATTTTTATATATGTGAGAGACAAATCACTGCATTTATTGTGCCCTGGATTCCACACTCAGTAACTATCATGTATCCAAGGTAAGAGCCATTCTTGAAGTAAACGCCCCATTCATCGGGACATGCCATTGCATAGTTGGTCAAGACAATATGCTACAAGCCAAAAGATCGAGTCCCAATCGGTCTCAATTCTTAAATAGCTTAAACCTTATGGCAGCATCATGACTAAGGTTGACTGACCCTCTAACAAAAATGAGTATCCGATCCTTATTCTGGGAGTAAAGATGGCCATCATGCAGGGCTGAAAATCTGTCGAAAATCTCGTGGTGATTGCCTAGAAAAGTCATCATCATCATAGTACATTCACGAATTTAGGCCATTTGTTGGCCTGTTTCGGCCTCAAGAGAAACACCATCCAAAAGTCTTTTGAGTGGACATCCTGGTCTTCTTCTTCTTCCTGCAGGTTGATATCTTAACATTTGTTTGGGTATTCTGTGATCTTCCATTCGATGAACATGTTGTATCCATCTTGACTTATAATCAGAAATTTTGTTTTCTAAAGATTCCATGTGTAATTCTTCTAAGATGTCTTCATTTTTCTTGTGATCTAGTAGTGTGTATCCTGCAGTCCTCCGAAGATATCTCATTTCAGCAGATCTAAGTCTCTGTATATCCTTCTGTTTCAACGTCCATATTTCGCTACCATACAAAAGAGTTGGAAGAGCCAGTGTTTTATACACTTTTAATCTTGAATGCTTTTGGACTAACTGTGGCTTGAAGATAGAATTTATTAACCCTAAAATTCTTAAAAAATTAGATATTTTTGCATTTACATCCTTTTCTTCTTCATATGAGATATTGCATCCTAGATATGTAAAATTATTCACCTGCTCCAAAATTTTATTGTCCAGTACAATTTTACTTCTGACAGGATCTACACCTTGAAATGCCATAATTTTTGTTTTTTCTGTAGATATCTTCAAACCATATTCTTCAGTAATTTTGTTAAGTTCATACAGAGCTTTCTATAGATTATCTTTGGAATTTGCTATTATTATTTGGTCATCTGCAAACAGTATGGTGTTTAATTTTCTATTTTCTGATATTCTTATTCCAAATTTATATTTTTTGTTCCAGCAACATATTACTTCATTGATATAAATTGCAAAGAGTGTTGGGGATAAGGGGCAGCCTTGTCTCACACCACGATTTATAATTTCCCTAGAAAAGTGGGAGGCTTAACTATCTACTACACCAAGACCCTCCTGTAATGGCCTTACTTTATTTTTTTACACCACTCGTCACTGATAGGAAAGGAGGAAAGAGTCATCAACACTTACCAATTTTGTACACAAGTTATTTACAAAAGAAAAAAATTACATATCCTTATACCCTAGTACAATATTATAATGCCAATAGAAATATAAAAAAATATTAATCATGCAGAAACTAAGTGAATTCTTCAGTAAGTTGAATTTATTGTCCAATTTTGCTGATTTATAAAATTTTCTTTTGTTTAGCTTAAATTTGACTCAAAATCTAGTTTAACAAGGCACTATTAAGGCCAGTACTCACGTACGCAAGCCCCATATGGGTACATGCCGCTAGAACTCACATAAAGAAACTGCAAGTTTTTCAAAACAAATTATTATATATGATTACAAAACTACCGCGTGTAACACCGGTTGACATATTACACGATCAAACGGGTGTAGAAACAATCGAGGAGTATATTAAACGCATGGCTCTTAAATTTTATAATACATGTGAAGGCCATGATAATCCACTCGTGGCATCGCTGGGAACCTATGAAACAGCCAACAACAAACACAAGCGTCCAAAATGGATCCTGGACAACACTTGACCGGTGAAAGCTGATAGGGCACGCACGCACGCACGCACGCACGCACGCACGCACGCACGCACGCACGCACACACACACACACACACACACAGAAACACATTACACAATTATTCAATTACAATTACAACATTAGCATATAATGTACATTAATAAAATATATTAACACAACAAATTAAAAACTAATAACTAATCTTACTGCTACAGGTTCATCCCACCAGTTCCAGAGAAACTGACATCACCTGACAACTACAGATAGAACAGCAACAACTGAAGAATACAAAAAAAAAATGAACGTTACAATTGTATGATTAATTGTAATAATCTGAAATGTACGCACATTATATTTAAATAAAGAGAAGCCTGGTTGCCCTCCCAATTTTTATAAGTCATCCGAAAGCCAAACTTGGCAAGATCCCGCGTGATCGACTATTCCGATTGAGGTTTTAAGCGGTTTCCCTCAATCCAAAGAGCAAATGCTGGAATAGAACCCCAAAAGGGCCGCTTCCGACTAACTTCAAAATTAAATTCAAAATTTAAAACCGGGGCTAATGTTATTTTACAGGAACCCGGGGTTCTACCTATTAAGGAGGACCAAAATGGATCGCTCACCGCCAACACTTAAGTGATGGCCGCAGGGCTTTCCATCTATCTATCTAGAACTCAAAATCTAGACTGGCTTCAAAATGGTTCTAACCATCACATTATATAGAGGGATGTGACAGTTGGACCAGCCAGATTTTAGTTGTCTCAGTTATGAACCAATGATGTGATCTCAAGAGCAAAGACAATTTCTAAGAGAAACCGTCAGCTAGTACAAAGAATAAGACATTCAAGAGAATTTAGTTAGCAACAAATTATTTGTGAGAATCAGTGAAAATCTGTAAACTAAATAAAGAATTAGTTTGGAATTT
>JASPKZ010009718.1:0-51541 GCA_030220185.1 Diploptera punctata | reverse complement strand
TATCTGGCAATCTGTTGTAAGGATTATAAAATAATATAAGGCGGCAGGAGATGGCATTCCCGCAGTGTTATAATTACTAGAAAGGTGGTTCACAAAGCAACCTGGGTCTATGACATACCCAATATCAAGTCGATATTCCGCCCAAATCATTAAACAAGCACCAAGGCACTTTTCTTTAACATACCTTTTCTTGTAAGAACTGTTTGGGGAGAGAAAAATTTTACACGTGTAAAAAATTCTAAAGCATTTTTCCCAACTAAGTGTTCAACCTTCAAAATGACAAAAACAAAAAACAAAATTCAAAAAATTAACATAAACAGAAAGAGAGAGATTTCGAACTTTAAAACCAATTTGGAATTGAACAAATGGCAATAGAAATGAAAAACAGAATCCTGAAAATAACACTAATTATATTTTATATATCTTAAATTTTATTAAAGATATGAATATTGGAAAGACAGTGTCACCTGGTACTTTTATTGAAATATTGATTTTAATGGAGACTGCCATCTTGATTTTAATGGCTGCTAATTACAGACGGAAAATCAGCAGGGCTCTTAATATATTATAGTTAATGATAATGTGATAGAAACGTAAAGTAATGATTTACAAATGGTAATTAATAAATTATAAAAAATCAAAATTAAAAGAACAAATCATATAGAACAGAAATTAGCCAGCCTTATGAATGTTAAGTTTCTATCAATTACATAAAATATTCTAAACTCCCATAAAAAATTGTTAAATTTAATGACATTGACACACTCACCATGGTGAAGTCCTTTACTAATAATACTCATAATTTGATCGGCTCCATCTAATATTCTCCCAACAATCATATTAATCATACTGAAACTTAAAGAACTAATACATTTAAAAAACAGGGTATTTGCACAGATTTTTAATTAAAAAAATATTAAATGTGGATGTAACAAAACAATTTTCCGGGGCAAATTAATTGACGAATTATCAGAGATTTATTGTTTTCACATATTTGAACCCTAATACTTTTTAAATACTTTTGACACTCACTGTATACACTGTATACTTTTGATTCGTAATATTTTAGTTAGGCCCGGATTTCGTAAATTTATAAGCATAATTAGACATTTCGGAAGGGGAAATACCTGCAAATTGGGTAGGTTAAGAACATATAAAACTTTTAAAGTTAATTAGTGACTAATAATTTGAATTAGTGAGGGAAGTTTCATTTTTCCTCTCCGCTAACTAATGAGAAAGTTGTTCTTCAATAATTCCTTCTTACTCCCAATCGTAATATTTTAAGTTCCTCGGGTGACATAAAACGCCACGCAATTTCCTGTGGTCAACTGTAACACAGCTTCTGCGATCAACTTCAATATTTTCTTAAGATTGATGGGGGTCAGGTGTTCCTTTTTCCCAACAATTCCTTTCACTTGAGCCCAAATCGAATTTGCTCCCATAGTACTTACTATGGTAAAGGTGGCATACGAACAACGTTATGTCCCGTCTCTTGAGGAATGAGGTCACTTATGTATATTGGATACTTGGATTTGTTTATCTTCAGCAACTCGAATAATTCAGTCTTCTTAATCGAAGCTGCAGCGTACATTATGCCTCTAAAGCAAATTCCTAATATCTACTTTTCTGTTTGCACCCGATGTTGGCTTGTAATATTTGTATCAGAGCGGAATATTCGGCGGGAAAAAGTGTCTACTTAAACCATGAAATATAATGCGTAGCGTCCATATTCTTGTGGTAACCGAATCTCATCTTAGAATTAAATAACCATAATGCACCTTTCAGGATCTCGCGAACAGAACACGCATGGCGCATGACCTAATATACCTGTTGGTATACGTAAAGATGAGGATGTAGTGTCGTCGGTCCATATTTCAGAAACAACATATTCGTTATTACAAATGAAGTCTATATTCATCCAACTGTCATGATTTTGCGTAGAAACGTTCGTAGGAAGTTTGCCAAAAGCAATAAAACAATGATACTAGCCACTCCTTGGCCACTGTACAACTTGTGAATAAATCTCCATTTCCTTATGGAGAGCTTACATTGAAAGTAATGGACAGGCTTCACAAAGTTTTTATATTTCTTAAGAAATACCTTAGGTCACTACTTTTTGAAATTTCTCCTCAAGAATAATATTGACATCTATATGATCACGTAATACATTGAGGTCAAGACTGTCTTTCGTTTTTCTCATTTCCTACACTTTCCTGTGCTTTTCACTTAAATTCCATCTTTGCCAAATTGCCCATTATTCTCTGTCGCTACTTCGGGTGTTGTGCACTTGTTCACACAACACACTTCATCTGTTACTTGCATTACTTTCGTAAAAGATAATAAACAACCATTATTTTCAAGATCTTTATTCAAAATCGTCTCTAATCTTAAGTAATTGTTTCTCTGGTTTGCGAATTTATAGTCTTCTCACTCGTTTGCAGCACTATGAAGATCAACATTCACAGGTAACGTCACACTGTAATAATACTGCAACTGTTTCGTCCACCACACAAGTCCATATTGACTTGACAACACCGTTTTGATTTGTAAACCATGTACAAATATCTCGTCAAAAATCGGATAGGTCTGGCCATGCCGGTTATTAAAACGGCTAGCAGAAAGGAGTTATGAGCTAGTAGCTAACGATTTTAAATTCGTAGAACAAAATAAGACTTGGGAATACTGTAACATTCACTATTAATGATTCATACGTCAGCGAAATGATAACCATGACGACGACCAACCATAGTTGTGAAACAGTCTTTCGGGGGAAAAAAAAGTTGTCGTTTGATTATTTATCGGTATTTACACCACTGTATTCTAAATACTAATGCTTGTTGATGCTCTCTGCTGCTGCCTATTGCTTACTCTTTAGTATTTTCTGCTTGATTGCTTCTTCTTCTGCTGTCCAATACTTACTAATAATAATATTTATTATTATTATTACCGTTTTATATTTTCATTTTCAGAGATTGAGAAAATGAAGAAAACGAAGTCAAGTAATATGAGTGAAAATTGTAAAGAAGAAAAGGTAAGTTTTAACACTGATAATACTCCTACTACTGTTACTACTACTACCACTAGGCCTATTTCTATTGCTAATAATTATAATACAATAATATAAAATAATATGATGGTGTTATTAATGATAATAATAATAGCGATAATAGTAGTAATAATAAATATAGTTACATACATCTACACTACAGTAACGATATATATTTTTTTATGTGTAGTCAGTGACGCAATGTTCGTGAGAATTCAATTATTGCACTTTCAGTAGCCTTACTTACTTACTTACTCACTGGCACTATCAAACCCGTTGGTTCATGGCCGGTGCGGACATAAGCTCTCCATACATCCCTATCCTGAGCTAATGCTTTCCAATCATTCCCAGTATAATCTAACTCCCTCAAAATATAGTTAATGTTATTCTCCCACCTCATTCTTGGTCTACCCAATGGGCGTTTTCCCCTCTGGCTTTCCTACAAGAAGCTCTTTCCATGCACGTCTTCCCTGGTTTCTTTTTGAGCCTTTGGCATGGGTTCCCTGAAGTAGTCCCCGCCCGGAGAACCGAATAGGGGACTATTTGACCTCCGGGAGGAAAATTTTACACCAGTAGAACCTATGTCCGCAGGTTCTTGACGGGTGTATTTTTACGGTTGAAAGATCGTCCAATATTTCGACCAAGGTACTTATTTGGTATGGCTTATCACCTTTCGGACCAGTCGGCACATGGGGGAAACCTATCAGAAAGGCAATGCTACCGCCGGCATGGCTCTCAGGATCATTACTTAGAGACGCAAGCCAACTCCACCACGACAAGGTAAAGATACCATGGAAGGGTTCAGTGAGCCGTACCTGTTCTAAAGGAAGGAAATTATGGAATGGAAATCATATTTATAGAGACGATGAATATTGTCTTTATAAGAATTTAAAGATATTAAACACTTAACAGATAAGGTCAACACTACCGGCACCAGGAAAACGAAGCCAGTTATTAGGGAGGCCTATACATTACCCCAATATTGACTAGATAAGTCTTTATCTGCGTTTGACACATTTAATTGTGAGGCCATAACACCTGGTCCAGAGCTAGTCCTGTCGCCCCGTGGAATATAGACCCACAAACACAAATAACACATTTTTTCTTAGCAGGTAAATAATTAAGTTTAAAAAAAAAAAAGATTTTATTTACAATCCTTTTGTTTTTCAGGGATTAAATAAACACAAAAGTATCTATTAAAAATGGGAGTTGGAGCATAAATTGTGACTTAAGAATTTACAAGGAGCAAGATGAATCACCAAACTGGTTATTCAAAGAAGAAATGCCATCTTCAATTAAAGGTAAGTAGTGACCCTTTTTTGCTTCTCCTTCAACTGAATCTGTATATACGTAATATCAAATAAATTTCTTTTTAATTCATAATTCTCTGCCTCGCCACATGTTGACTAAATCGCGATTCCATTGTCCAGTCTAAACTATATTTTGTTCTTAATGAGAAAATAAATATCAAAGGATACGGAAGGTAACATATATAGTTCTTAAATCAAAATTGTTGTAGTTATAATAAGTAATGATAATAATTAAAGAAATTTTGGCGAAAAGACAAAAAATAAGTACAATTGATGATTAGGGTTATGAACTTCGAAAAAATAGGCAAAAACAAATTATTGCAAACGTTGTGTCTCCCACACTTCTTATCAGAAATAAATTAGGCTCTCTATCAAATAAAGTGCATTTTTAATATGGAAATACAATTGCGAATAATATACTCAATCCACTTCCCAATCTACGAAACCGAAAACAACACATACATCTGTACAATCCGCTTTAAAAAAAAATGAGTTCATTGGATATGCAAAAATGCATTAATTTTTTGACGCGGCATTTCCTAAAGTTCCAGTGTGAAAAATAATTACCAAGTACATAGATAATTTTAATTCTTCAGAGGGGATGTGATAGAATATAAGTCAACTGAGTAGGTTGGGTGCTATAAACTCCTAGATACAATTATTATTCTTAAATAACGTGGACTTTAAACTGCACAGATTAACAAATATTGTTACTACATTTATTTACAAGTAGAGAACCTATGTTTTATTTGTACTAGAAATGAAAATAATTACTGAAATTACAGTATTGTCAATATTTGTAATATTTCCTCAATTGTCAATTAAGATTAATTTTGTCTGTTGTACGATGTATGCAAACGTTAATAATGTAAGTTACATTAAGCTATCGAGAAACATTTTTTAATAAAGGAAGTATCATATTGATAAATACAGATAGGAAATTTCAGGCATTGTTTTTAACTTCCGAAAGTAAATACTTGAATCCTAAACCGTTTTATATTTTTTTGTTATCAGAAGTTAGTAGTGAATAAAGAGGAAACTTGTACAATGCATTCCGATACAGCATAAAAATTGTGCAACCAAACTTATACTACAATAATTGTCTCTTGGAAATATATAAAGAAGAATATCTCTAGTTTTGCTAGTTCTCTCAATAGACACATTATCAATACTCCTAAAATAATATGGCAAAGTAAGCCTACAACAACCTTCTTTATTCAGCGTTACCTACCAGTTAGAGGGTTACATAATTCTATGAATGTTTAAAAACTACATAAAAAATTGATAAAGAAAAATACCTGTGGAAATTGGTTTGGAAGAAGTATTGTTCACCAGAAACATTTTATTGTCTCAGAAAAGAAGAGTATTTATGTCTACAAGATTATAAATAATAAATTACAGACATTATTAAGAATGCACCAAAAGTTACAAACCAAAAAATTATATTATATTTAATAAAAATAAAAGTTTTAGCATAGGGTCAAATAGGATTTCCACCTCCATAATTAAGGGCTATTAATGTAAAGAAAGAACATAATGAACAAAATTCATTAACTTACATGTCCAATATACAATTACACATTTTAATTATATTTAAGACAGTACTGAATGGAATCTCACCGGGCACCACAAATGACGATATAATTATTCAATTAATATCACGGTCATATCCTCTGTCATTTGTCGGATAAATTAAAAATGGTAATACTTCAAATCCGAAATAGAAAACAGCATTTTTTACCTATATGGATATTAACATTTAACAAGAACTAAATTATATGGATTTCGCGAACCTTAACATATGTGGCATATTCGTGTCGGGATTGAAGAATATAGGGGATGAGAGCATTCCTCAATGTTATAATTGCTAGAAATTTGTTCACAAAGCAACTTGGTGTACGGCATTTACAATATCTATTCGATGTGCTGCAATTCATAAAAGAAGGTAAAGTACATCTCAGACCCTAAATGTAAGAAGTGTGGAGGAAGAACAATTTTCACATGACAAAAATTCTCCAAATCTTTACCAATTAATGTCCAATCTTGAAATTCCAAAAGCAAAATCAATTCAAATAACTAACATGAACAGTAAGAGATAATTTCCACTTAAAACCAATTTGGAATAGAACAGATAGCAAATGAAATGAAAACATAATCCTTAATGTAACTTTATTGATATTTTATATATCTTAAATTTTATTAAAGATTTGAACATTGTATAGATAGTGGCGGAATAAAAAAAAAAACTACGTTTAAACCTGAGACACCCCCTGACACTTTTATTGAAATATTGATTTTAATGGAAACTGCCATCTAACTTTTTAATGGTTGCTAATTACAGAAGGAAAATCGCTAGAACTTATATATTAGTTGATGATAATGGGATAGAAAGAAAACTAATTGATTTACAAATGCTAGTTAACAAAATTGAATTAGATATAATTTTAATTAATGAGATTAAATTGTCAAATTAAAAAGATCAAAACTAATAACAACAAAACATATAGAACAGAAATCAGACAGCCTTACGAATGTATGGCCCCATTCGATTGAATGGAATATTCCAAACTTCCGTAAAAACTTGTAAAATTTTATTGACATTTAACACGGTCACCATTGAAGTCCCTATTGATAATACACCCACAAGTATCGGCTCCTTCTATTTCCCTCCCAACAATAATATTAATCAAACCGAACTTGAAGAACCAATAAATTTGAAACAAAATTGTATATTTGCGAGAATTTTTTAATTTTTGAAATGTTAAATGGAGATGATACAAAACATATTTCCGGGGCAAATTAATTGATCAACTATCAGAGATTTATTGTCTAAACATTTTTATTCCTTGTATTTCTAATACCTTATAAATACTTTTAACTCTCTCTGTATACTCGGATTCATGTATATTAGATGGAAACATAATTAGAATTTTCTGAAGTGGAAAAACGTGCAAAATAGATTCTAAAATATAAAAATCTTTTTAATGTTAATTAGTGATTGATAATTTAATTAATGATAGTAGTGTCTTTTTTCTTCTTACAAATTAATGAGAAAGTAGTTCTACAATAATTCCTTCTTACTGCCTATCTTACAATATAAGGTTCATCGGGTGACATACGTAAAAAGCCACGCAATTTCATGTGGACAATTGTAACATAACTTCTGTGATGAACTTCAGTATATTCTTAAGTTTGACGTTAATAAGGTGTTCGTTTCTCCAACAATTCCTTTCACTTGAGCCCAAATCAGTTCTCTCGCATAGTATTTATTTTGATAAAGTTGGCATACGAACAACGTTATGTCTCGTCTCTTGAGGAATGAGGTCAATTAATTATATTAGATTCTTGGATTTGGTTTTAGAAACTCGAATAATTAATTCAGTTTTTTTAATCGGCGCTGCAGCGTACAATAGTCCTCAAAAGCAAATTGTTAATATCTCATTTTCTGTCTGCACCCGTTGGTGGCTTGTATTATTTGTTTCAGAGGGGAACGTTGGGCGGGCAAAAAGTGTCTACTAAAACTATGCAATATAATGCGTAGCGTTCATATTCTTATGGTAATTGAGTGTCATCTTATAATTAAATTCCCATAATGCACCTTTCAGGAACTCGCCAACAGAACACGCATGGCACACGACCTACGTTACCTGTTGGTATTACGTAAATTTGAGGATGTAGTGTCGTCGGTCCATATTTTAGAAACACCATATTTCTTTAATAAAAAGAAAGTTATTTTAATCCTCTGTCATGATTTTCTGTAGAAGTTTGCAAAGCCATAAAACATTGATACTAACACTTTTCGGCAACTGTTCATTTCTCTATGGAGAACTTACTCGTACATTGAAGTAAACACAGACTGGATTTTTTTTATTTCTTAAGAAATGCCATAGGTCATGCATGACCTTCTTGAAATTTCCCTTCGAGAATAATATTGATATTTATATGATTGCGTAATGCACTATGGTCAAGACTGTTTTTCGTTTTACTCGTTTGCTGCTCATTTTAGGTGCTTCTCAGTTAATTTCCTTCCTTGCCAAATTACCCATTCTTCTCTGCCGTTACTTCTGGTGTTGTGCACTTATTCCACAACAACACACGTCATTTGTTATTTGCATTACATTCGAAGGAGATAGTAAACAACCATTATTTTCAAGATCTTTATTCAAATTTATCTCTAATGTTAAGAATTGTTTCTCTCGTTTGCGAATTTATATTCTTCCGACTCCATTGCAGCACTGTGGAAATCAAAATTCTCAGGTAACGTCACACTGTAATAATACTGCAACTGTTTCGTCCACCACACAAGTCCATATTGACTTGATAACACCCTTTTGTTTTGTAAACCACATGCAACGATCTCGTCAAAAATCGGGTAGGTCTGGCGATGCCGGTTATTAAAACAGCTTAGCACAAAGGAGATATAAGGTAGTAACTAACGATTTTAATTTCGTGAGTAGAAGATTAGACTTGGCAGAACTGTAATATTCCCTGTAATGATTCATACGTCAGTGGATGATAACCATGACGACGACCACCACTATTTGTGAAACAGGCAGTCTGCGGAAAAAAAGCTGATGTTTGATTACTTATCGGTGTTTACACCACTGTACTCTAAATACTAATGCTTGTTGATGCTCTCTGCTGCTGCTGCTACCTATCGTTACTCTTTAGTCTTTTCTGCTTGCTTGCTTCTTCTTCTGCTGTCACTACTTACTAATAATAATATTTATTATTATTATTATTACCGTTTTTATATTTTCATTTTCAGAGATTGAGAAAAATGAAGAAAATGAAGTCAAGTAATATGAGTGAAGATTGTAAAGAATAAAAGGTAAGTTTTAACACTGTTAATACTCGTACTACTGTTACTACTATTACCATTCTTCTATTGCTAATAATTATAATATAATAATATAAAATAATAAAAAATTATAATAACTTCTTCCGCTTCGAAAAGTTAAACAAATGATAAATTATTATAAAGCAAATAAGAAATATACTGAAGACAGGAGAATCTAAAACTGGATGAATTTGTTGTTAGTACTACTGAAATAATGGTTTAATAATAATAATATAATAATAATAATAATAATAATAATAATAATAATAATATAAAGCAATAATAATAGTAATCCGAGTAATAATAAATATAGTTGCATAAATCTACACTACAGTACAGATATGTATTTTCTTTTATGTGTGGTCAGTGCCGCAATGTTGGTGAGAGTTCAATTGCACTTTCAGTATTGATACCTGTTCTAAAGGAAATTATGGAAATCATATCTATAGAGACGGTGGAATATTTTCTTTACAAGAATATAAAGATATTTAACTCTTAACAGCTAAGGTCGACAGTACCGGCACCTGGAAAACGAAACCAGCTATTAGGGTGTGAGAGCCTATATTATCACCACATATCACCCCAATATTGACTAGATAACAGTCTTTATCTGTGCTTGACACATGTGATTGTGAGGCTATAACACCTGGTCCTGCTAGGTCTGTCGCGCCGTGGAATATAGGACCACAAACAAAAAATACAAATAACACACACACACACACACACACACACACACACATATATATATATATATATATATATATATATATATATATATGCATGATAAATAATTTCTAAATATTGTATATACAATCCTTTTGTTTTTCAGGGATTAATAACAAAAAGTACATATTAAAAATGGCAGTTGGAGTATAAATTGTGGATTAAGAATTTACAACAAGCAAGATTAATCACTAATCAGGTTATTCAAACAAGAAATTCCATCTTCAATTAAAAGTAAGTAGTGACCCTTTTCTGCTTCTCCTTCAACTGAAACTGTATATAATACCAAATACATTTCTTTTTAATTCATCGTTCTCTGCCTCGACCCAAGTTGACTAAAATCGCGGACTCTATTGTCCAGTCTAAACTATCTCTTGTTCTTAATGAGAAACGAACTACAAAAAAATAAAAAAAAGAAAGAAATATCAAAGGATACGGAATGTAACATAAATAGTTCTTGAATCGAAATTGTTGAAGTTATAATAAGTAATGATAATAATTATAGAAATATTCGTGAATAGACAAAAATAAGTATAATTGATGATTAGGTTTATGAACTACGAAAAACATAGGCAAAAGAATAATGCAAACGTTGTGTCTCACATACGTCTTATCACAAATAAATTATGCACACTATCAATTAAAGTGCATTTGTAATATGGAAATACAATTGCGAATAAAAATTATAAATTCACTTCTCACCTACGAATCCGAAAACAACGCATACATCTGTACAATTCCGATGAAAATTATTACGAACAAATCAGTTCATTGGATACACAAGTAATGCCAATGAAATATTTGACGCAGCATATCCCAAAATCCAGTGTGGAAATAAATACCAAGCACAGAGATAATTTTAATTCCTCAGAGGGGTTGTGACAGAATATACATGAATTGAATAGGTGGGGTGCTATAAACTCCTCGAAACAATTATATTTCTTAAATAACTTGGGCTTCTAAACTGCAGAGATTAACAAATACTGTTACTTTATTTATCTACAGGTAGAGTATCTATGTATTAAATGTACTAGAAATGAAAATAATTACTGAAATTACAGCATTGTCAGTATTTATATTATTTCGTCAATTCTTAATTAAGATTGATTTGTTTTGATCTACAATGTAAATATATGTAATCATTAATAATGTATGAAACATTAGGCTATCGACATACAGATTTTAATAAAGGTAATATAATATAAATACATACAGATAGGAAAATCCAAGCATTTTTTAACTTCCGAAAGCTAATACTTGAATCCCAAACCGTTTTATATTTTTTCTGGCATTAGACGTTAGTTAGTAATAAACAAAAAGAGGAAACTTATACAATGCATTGCGATACAGTATACAAAATGGTGCAACCAAACTTACAGTATAAAAATTGCCTCTTGAAATTCTATAAGAAGGATAGCTTTAGTTTTGCTTGTGCTCTCAATAGATACATTATCAGGACTCCTAAAATAATATGGCAGAGTAAGCCTATAACAACTTTCTTTATTTACCGTATCCTACCAGTTATAGGGCTACTTAATTCTGTGAATGTTTAAAAAATACATAAAAAATTGACAATGGAATGGTTGTAGAAACTGGTTTTGTAAGAAATATTGTCCATCAGACACATTTTATTTTCATAGAAAGAAGAGTATTCTTGTCCACATAATTATAAATAATAAATTATAGATATTAAAAAGAAGGCACTTAAATATTACAAAACATTAAATTATATTACATTTAATAAAAATGAAAGTTTGAGCTTCGGGTTGAATAGGATCTCCACCTCCGAAATGAAGGGTTAATAAAATAAAAAAAGAATATAAATAAACACCAAATTCAATATTTTACATGTCCAATATACAATTATACAATTTAATTATATTTAAAACAGTACTGAATGGACTCCCACCGGACATCAGAGATGGAGATATAATTATTCAGTTAATATCACAGTTATATCCTGTGTCATCTATCCGATAAATTAAAACAATGGTAATACTTCAAACCGGATATAAACAACAGCATTCTTTACCTACATGGAAATTAATATTTTGAGAAGAAATTAATTATTAGGGATTTTGCTAACCGTAACATATGTGGCATATTCGTATCAGGAGTGAAGAATATAGATGGAGAGGTTGCATTCCTAAATGTCATAATTGCTAGAAATTTGTTCACAAAGCTACTTGGTGTACGGCATACCCAATATCTATTCGATGTACTGCAATTTATAAATAAAAGATAAACCCCATCACAGACCCCAAATTGTGGGAACTGTGGGGGAGGAACATTTTTCACATGACAAAGATTTTCCACAGCTTTCCCAATTAATGTCCAATCTTGAAACTCCAAAAACAAGACAAATTCAAATAACTATGATGAACAATTTGGAATAGAACAGATGGTAATAGGAATAAAAACATAATATTGAGTGTAACATTAATGGTATTTTATATATCCTAAATGTTATTAATGATTTAAACATTGGATATATAGTGGCGGACTTCAAACAAACTACTCGTACTTTCAAAACTAAGACAGCCCCTTGACACTTCATTGAAATATTTATTTTAATGGACACTGTCATCTAACTTTTTAATGGCTGCTAATTACATACGGAAAATCTCTAGGACTCTAATATATATATATATATATATATATATATATATATATATATATATTGGTTAATGAAAATGGGATAGAAATGAAAATAAATGATTTACAAATGCTTGTTTAACAAACTTGAATTACATATAATTTTAATTAATGGGCTTAAATTGTCAGATTACAAAAAAAAAAAACGCATTATTAAAAGCCTTACGAATGTATGGCTCTATCGATTAAATGAAATATTCCAAACTCCCGTAAATACTTGTTAAATTTTAATGAAATTGACACGGTCACTATTGAAGTCCCTATTGATAATACACCCACAATTTTCGTCTCCTACTATTACTCTCCCAACAATAATATTAATCGAAACCGAACTTAAGGAGACAATAAATTTTAAAACAAAATTGTATATTTGCAAGAGATTTTTAAATCTTAAAATATTAAATGGAGATGTAACAAAACAAATTTCCGGGGCAAATTAATTGACGAATTATCAGAGATTTATTGTTTTAACCTGTTTGAACCTTGTATTTCTAATACTTTATAAATACGTTTGACACTCACTGTATCTCGGATTCATATATTTTAGTTAGAAGCATAATTAGACATTTCTGAAGAGGAAAAACGTGCAAAATAGATTATAACATATAAAAATCCTTTTAATGTTAATTGGTGATTAACAATTTTATTTAATAGCGGAAGTGTTATTTTTCACTCACAAATTAATACTAAAGTAGTTCTTCAGTAATTCCTTCTTACTCCCAATTTTACATTGCAAGGTTCAACGGATGACATACGTAAAAATCCACGCAATTTCCTGTGGTCAACTGTAACACAACTTCTAATATCAACTTCAATATTTTCTTAAGTTTGATGGTGAGAAGGTGTTCTTTTCTCCAACAATTCCTTTGACTTGAGCTCAAATCAGTTCTCGCGTATAGTACTTATTTTGATAAGGGTGGCATACGAACAACGTTATGTCCCGTCTCTTGAGGAATGAGGTCAAGTATGTATATTGGATACTTGTATTTGTTTATTTTCAGAAAATGCAATAATTCATTACTTTTAATCGGCGGTGCAGCGTACATTATGCCTCAAAAGCAAATTGTTAATATCTCATATTCAGTCTGCACATGTTGGCGACTTGTAATATTTGTATCAGAGGCGAATTGTTGGTAGGGCTTTAATGTCTACTTTAACCACGAAATGTAATGCGTAGAATCCATATTCTTGTGGTAATCGAATGTCTTCTTAGAATTAAATTCCCATAATTCAATTTTCAGGAACTCGCAAAAAGAACACGCATGGTGCACGACCTACTTTACCTGTTGGTATACGAAAAGTTGAGGATGTAGTGTCGTCGGTCCATATGTTAGAAAAACCATATTTTGTTATTAAAAACAAAGTTATTTTAATCCCCTGTCATGATTTTCCGTAGAAGTTTGCAAAGCCATAAAACATTGGTACTAACTCTTTTCGGCCAATGTTCATTTCTCTATGGAGAGAGCTTACATTGAAGTAATCACAGACTTGAAAGGTTAATTTTATTTTTTAAGAAATACCGTAGGTCATTACCTTCTTGAAATTTCCCCTCGAGAATAATATTGATATTTATATGATCGCGTAATACACTATGGTCAAGACTGTCTTTCGTTTCTGTCGTTTCCTGCTCTTTTCCGCGCTTCTCAGTTAATTTCATTCCTTGCCAAGTTGACCATAATTCTCTGTTGTTGCTTCGGGTGTTGTGCACTTGTTCACACAACACACTTCATTTGTTATTTGCATTAAACTCATAATAAACACCCATTATTTTCAAGGTCTTTATTCAAATTCATCTCTAATCTGAAGAATTATTCCTCTGGTTTGCGAATTTATACTCTTCCGACTCGTTTGCAGCACTATGAAAATCAAAATTCACTGGTAACATCACACTGTAATAATACTGCAACTGTTTCGTCCACCACACAAGTCCATATTGACTTCACAACACCGTATTGTTTTGTTAACACGTGAAACGGTCTCGTCAAAAATCGGATAGGTCTGGCCATGCCGGTTATCAAAACGGCTAGCAGAAAGTAGTTATGGGCTAGTAGCTAACGATTTTAAATTCGTAGTACAAGATTAGACTAATCATTACTGTAACATTCTGTGTAATAATTCATACGTCAGTGAATGATAACCATGACGGCGACCACCACTATTTGTGAAACAGCTAGTCTGCGGAAAAAAAGTTGTCGTTTGATTAGTTATCGATATTTACACCACTGTACTCTAAATACTAATTCTTGTTGATGCTCTCTGCTGCTGCTTATCCTTTACTCTTTAATCTTTCCTGCTTGCTTGCTTCTTATTCTGCTGTCACCACTTACTAATAATAATATTTATTATTATTATTACCTTTTTTATTTTCTTTTTCAGAGATTGAGAAAATGAAATTGAAGTAACTAATATGAGTGAAAATTGTGAAGAAGAAAAGGTAAGTTTTAACACTGATAATAGTCGTATTATTGTTACTACTACTACCATTACATCTATTGCTAATAATAATAACAATAATAATAAAAAATATAATAACTTCTTTCGCTTCGAAAAGTTAAACAAATGATTAATTATAAGGCAAATACGAAATAAACAGAAGACAGGAGAATCTAACACTGGAGGATTAATTGTTAATACCACTGAAATAATGGCGTTATTAATGATAATAATAACAATAATAATAGTAATATTTAATATAGTTGCATACATCTACACCACAGTACCGACATGTATTTATTCTTATGTGTAGTCACTGCCGCAATGTTCGTGATTGTTAAATTGCACTTTCAGTACACCTACCTGTTTTAAAGGAAATTATGGAAATCAAATCTATAGATATTTTCTTTATATGAATTTAAAGATATTTAACACTTAACAGATAAGTTCAACAGTAACGGCACTAGGAAAAAACCAGCTACTAGGGTGAGAGAGCCTATATTATAACCGCATGTCACCCCAATATTGACTATATAACAGTCTTTATCTGTGCTTGACACATGTGATTGGGAGGCTATAACACCTGGTCCTGCTAGGTCTGTCGCGCCGTGGAATATAGGACCACAGACTCAAATACAAATAATACATCTATATGCATTATTATTAATCATTTCTTAATATTTTATTTAAAATCCTTTTGTTTTTCAGGGATTAATAACAAAAAATATCTATTTATAATGGGAGTTGGAATATAAATTGTGACTTAAGAATTTGCAAGAATCATGATGAATCACTGATCAGGTTATACAAAGACAAAATTCCATCTTCAGTTAAAAGTAAGTAGTGACCCTTTTCTGTTTCTCCTTCAACTGAAACTGTATATAATATCAAATAAATTTCTTTATAATTCATGAATCTCTGCCTGGCCCCAAGTTGACTAAAATAGCGACTCTATCGTCTAGTCTAAACTATATTTTGTTATTAATCAGAAATGAACTAAAAAAAAAAAAGAAATATCAAAGGATACGGAAGGTAACATAAAGAGTTTTACATCGAAACTGTTGAAGTTAGAATAAATAATGATGATAATTGTAGAAACACTGGTGAAACGACAAAATGAAGTATAATTGATGAAGAGGATTATGAACTCCGAAAAAATAGGCAAAAGCAAATAAATCAAACGTTGTCTCTCCCACACCTCTTATGACAAATGAATCAGGAACTCTATCAAATAAAGTGAATTTGTAAAATAGAAATACAATTGCGAATAAAAAATACTGAATCCACTTCTCGACCTATGAAATCGAAATCAACGCATACATCTGTACTATACCGTGTAAGAATATTACAAAGAAATTAGTTCATTGGATACACAAATAATGATATGAAATATTTTACTCAGCATATCCCAAAGTTCCAGTGTGAAGATAAATATCAAGCACATAGATAATTTTAAATCTTCTGAGAGGATGTTATAGAATATAAGTCAACTGAGTAGATGGGGTGCTATAAACTCCTAGAAACATTTTTTTTAAATGCACAGATTGAAAAATGCTGTCACTTTATCGATCTACAAGTAGAGTATATATATATATATATTTTAAAAATGTACTAGAAATGAAAATAATTACTGAAATTACGGTATTATAAATATTTGTAATATTTCGTCATTTCTTAATTAAAATTGATGTCTTCTGATGTAGAATGGAAGTCTATGCAAACATTAATAATGCAGAAAATATGAGGCTATCGAGAAACATATTTCAATAAAGGAAATATCATATTAATACATAGGGATCGGAAATTTCTGGATTTTTTTTTTACTTCTAAAAATGAATACTTGAATACTAAACCGTTTTATATTTTTCTGTCATTAGAATTTAGTTAGTAGTAAATAAAGAGGAAACATAAACAATGCATTCCGATACAGCATACAAAATTGTGCAACCAATTTTATACTGTAATAATTGTCTCTTGAAAATCTATAAAGAAGAATACATTTAGTTTTGCTAGTTCTCTCAAGACACACATTATTAAGACTCCTAAAATAATATGGCGGAGTAAGCCTACAACATTTTTTTTTATTTACCGTTACCTACCATTTATAGGGCTACTTAATTCTATGAATGTTCAAAAACTACATCAAAAATTGACAATGAAATACCTGTGGACACTGGTTTGTAAGAAGTATTGTTCAACACAAACATTTTATTGACTTAGAAACGAAGAGTATTCTTGTCCACATAATTATAGGGCCTAAATAATAAATTTCAGACATTAATATGAAAGCACCAAAAGTTACAAAACATAGAATTATATTATATTTAATAAAAATGAAAGTTTTAGCTTAGGGTCAAATAGGATCTCCACCTCCAAAATTAAGGGTTAATAAAATAAGGAAAGAAAATAATAAACACGAAATTCAATACTTTAAATATCCAATATACAATTATACAATTTAATGATATTTAAAACAGTACTAAATGGACTCTCACCGGACACCAGAGATGAAGATATAATTATTCAATTAATATCACGGTTATATCCTGTGTCATTTGTCGGATAAAATAAAACAATGGTAATACTTCAATTCGGAGATAGACAACAGCATTATTTACCTATATGGATAATAACATTCTTCTTCTTCTTCTTCACTTCACGGCGAGGCAAAAATTGCCTGTTCCACGTGAGAGTTGTTCTGTCCATCTTTTCACTGGCCTTCATATATTCATTGAACATCTTGGCTTGGTGTTGAATGCTGCTCTTCGTAATATTGTTACATTCTTTCTTTCCACATGTGTAAACAATTTCTCTCTATATTATCTGATTTTCTCATTCAATGGATATATATTTAACTCTGTTTTTATATCTTCATTCTTTATCCGATCCAATCTTATGCAGCCTTTGTTCTTCTAAGGAAGTTCATTTCTGCGCCTTGTATTCTACTTTGCAATTTTTTTGGTTCATTGCCCAAGTTTCGCTCCCAAAACGTAATGCAGTAACTGCCAATGTTTTATAAAACTTCAATCTAGTATCTCTTCTTATTTTATTATTTAATGTTTTATGTATAGCTCCGCATATCATTTGAAATTTCGACAGTTTCATATGTATGTATCTATCAGCTTTTCGATTTATAGTAAAATTACAACCAAAATATTTAAATTTTTTTACTTGTTCCAGAGGTTTGTTGTCTATAAAGGTTTATGATCTTATATGTTCGTTTCCCCAAAATGCCATCATTTTTGTTTTTTCTTTTGATATTTTAAAATTATATTCTTGGCTTAACTGATTTAATTGATGTAAAGAGCACTGCAAATTATTTTAATTTTCTTGAATAATAACCACATCGTCTGCATACATTAAAACGTTTAATATTTTAAAAAGGTCCTTTCTTATACCTATATTAACAATACTTTTCCAATTTTGGATGATGTCATTAATATATATAGATTAAAAAGAACTAAATTATTATGGATTTCACTAACCTCAACACATGTGGCATATTCGCGTCAGAATTGAAGGCATAAAGGAGGAGAGAGTGCATTCCTCAATATTATAATTGCTAAAAATTTGTTCACAATTCAACTTGTTCTGCGGAATACCCAATATTTATTCGATGTGCTGTAATTCATAAAAAAAAGTAAAGCACATCTCAGACCATGTTATTTATTTATTTATTTACTTATTTATTTATTAGTTACTGTTAACGGCAGAGAAAGGAAGAAAAATACTTACAAACGCTAATTAACAAAATTGTTTTAGATATAATTTTATTTATTGAGATTAAAGTGAGAAATTATTTATAAAATTAAAAATCAAAATAATAAACAACAAAAATATATAGAAACAGAAACCAGACAGCCTTACGAAAGTAGACCCTATCGAACAAATGAAATATTCCAAACTCCCGTAAAACCTCGTTTAATTAAATGACATTGACACGTTCACCATTGAAGTCCGCAATTGATAATACACCCACAATTAACGGCTCATTCTATCACTCTCCTAACAATAATATTAAACAAACTGAACTTAAAGAAACAATAAATTAAAAAAAAACTATATATTTTCGAGATTTTTATAATTCTTAAAATATTAAATAGAGATGTAACGAAACGAATTTTCGGGGAAATTAATTGACGAACTATCGGAGATTTATTGTTTTAAACATTTTTGAACCTTGTATTTCTAATACTTTTATAATAACTTACTTTTGACACTCACTGTATACTTGGATTCATATATTTTAGTCAGAAGCATAATTAGAAATTTCTCAAGTGGAAAAACGTGCAAAATGGGATACAATATATAAAAAGTATTTTAATGTTAATTAGCGATTAATAATTTTAATTAATAACAAAAGTGTAATTTTCCTCTCACAAATTAATGAGAAAGTAGTTCTTTAGTAATTCCTTCTTACTCCCAATCTTACATTATAAGGTTCATCGGGTAACATATGTAAAAAGCCAAGCAATTTTATGTGGTCAACTGTAACACAACTTCTGCGTTCAACTTCAATATTTTCTTAAGGTTGATGGTGATAAGGTGTTCTTTTCTCCAACAATTCCTTTCACTTGAGCCCAAATCAGTTCTCTCGCATAGTACTTATTTTGATAAGAGTGGCATACGAACAACGTTATGTCCGGTCACTTGAGGAATGAGGTCAATTATGTATATTGCATAATTGGATATGTTTATTTCCAGTAACTCGAATAATTCAGTTTTTTTTAATCGGCGCTGTAGCGTACAATATGCCTCAAAAGCAAATTTTTAATATCACATTTTCTGTCTGCACCCGTTTGTGGCTTGTTTTATTTGTTAATGAGGGGAACGTTTGGCAGGCAAAGGTGTCTATTTGAACCATGAAATATAATGCATAACGTCCATATTCTTGTCATAATCGTAAAAGTCTGCTTAGAATTAAATTCCCATAATGCACATTTCAGAAACTAGCGAAACACAACACACATGGCGCACAACATATGCTTTACCTGTTGGTATACGTAAAGTTGAGACCGTAGTGTCATCGGTACATATTTTAAAAACACCATATTTCGTTTTTAAAAATGAAGTTATTTTAATCCTCTGTCATGATTTTCCGTAGAAGTTTGCAAAGCCATAAAACATTGATCCTAACATATTTCGGCCACTTTTCATTTCTTTTTGGAGAGCGCTTACATTGAAGTAATCACAGAATTGAAAATTTTTTTAAATTTCTTAAGGAATACCGTCGGTCATTTACCTTCCTGAAATTTCCCCTCGAGAATAATATTGATATATATATATATATATATATGATCGCGTGATATAGTATGGTCTTTCGTTTTTCTCGTTTCCTGGTCTTTTCGGTGCTTCTCAGTTAATTTCCTTCCTTGCCAAGTTGCCCATACTTACTGTCATTAGTACCTAGACTGTTGTGCACTTGTTCACACAATACACTTCATCTGTTATTTATATTACTTTCGTAAATGGTAATAAACAAGAATTATTTTCACGATCTTTATTCAAAATCATCTGTCATCTTAAGCATTGTTTATTTGGTTTGTGAATTTATAGTCTTCCGACTCGTGTGCAGCACAATGAAGATCAAAATTCACAGGTAACGTCACACTGTAATAATACTGCAACTGTTTCGTCCACCACACAAGTCCATATTGATTTTATAACACCGTTTTGTTTTGTAAACCACGTGCGAATATCTCGTCAAAAATCGGGTAGGTCTCGCCATGTCGGTTATTAAAACGGCTAGCAGAAAAGAGATATGAGATCGTAGCTAACGAATTTAAATTTGTAGTACAATATTAGACTTGGCAATACTGTAACATCCTCTGTAATGAATCATACGTCAGTGAATGATAACCATGATGACGACCACCATTATTTGTGAAACAGGTAGTCTGCGGAAAAGAAAAGCTGTCGTTTGATTGGTTTTCGGATTTTACACCACTCTATTCTAAATACTAATGCTTGTTGATGCTCTCTGCTGCTGCTGCTTATCGCCTACTCTTTAGTATTTTCTGCTTGCTCTTCTCCTGCTGTCACTACTTACTAATAATAATATTTATTATTATTATACCGTTTTATATTTTCATTTTCAGAGATTGAGAAAATGAAGAAAATGAAGTCAAGTAATATGAGTGAAAATTGTAAAGAAGAAAAGGTAAGTTTAACACTGATAATACTCGTACTATTGTTACTAATACTACCATTACTTTTATTGCTAATAATAATAACATAACATAATTAAAAAATATAATAAATTCTTCTGCTTGGAGAAGCAAAAAAAAAAAAGATAAATTATAAGACAAATAAGCAATAAACAGAACACAGGATAATCTAACACTGGAGGATTTATTGTTAATACTACTGAAATGATGCTGTTGTTAATAATAATAATGATAATAATAACAATAATATTAATAATAATAGAAACAATATATATAGTTACATACATCTACACTACAGTACCGATATGTATTTTTTTATGTGAAGTCAGTGCTTCAATGTTCGTGAGAGTTCAATTGTACTTTCAGTAGCCTTACCTGTTCTAAAGGAAATGATGGAAATCAGATCTATAGAAATGGTGAATATTTTCTTTATTAGGATCTGATGTTATTTAACACTTAACAGATAATGTCAACAGTACTGGTACCAGGAAAACGAAACCAGCTATTAGGGTGTGAGAGCCTATATTATCACCACATATCACCCCAATATTGACTAGATAACAGTCTTTATCTGCGCCTGACACATGTGATTGCGAGGCCATAACACCTGGTCCTGCTAGGTCTGTAGCGCTGTGGAATATAGAAGCAAAAACTCAAATATATAGCACATCTATATCCATGATAAATTATTTCTAAATTTTTATTTGCAATCCTTTTGATTTTCAGGGATTAATAACATAAAATATCAATTAAAAATAAGAGTTGGAGTGTAAATTGTAACTTAAGAATTTACAAGAAGCAAGATGAATCAATGATCAGTATTCAAAGAAGAAATTCCATATTTGAAAGATAAATTATATTTGAAGAGAAAAATTTTCGCCTAGACCGGGACTCGAACCCGGGACCCTTGGCTTTCCGGGCCAAGTGCTCTACCAACTGAGCTACCGAGGCGAGTTTCGATCTATACGCAAATTTTTCTCTTATATACGTTGTAATTCCCTATCGCCAAATGCTTTTGAAACCATTGCTTCTATCTTTGCAATTCCCGGGTTCGAGTCCCGGTCTAGGCGAAAATTTTTCTCTTCAAATATAATTTATCTTTCATTGAGAAATGTTAAATGAATAATAAAAACATCATTAGGAGCCTTACTAGCTTTATAAAGTAATGTTAAATTCCCAATAAATGTCTTCTTAACTAAGAAGCCGCCATTTGCAAAGATAGAAGCAATGGTTACAAAAGCATTTGGCGATAGGGAATTACAACGTATATAAGAGAAAAATTTGCGTATAGATCGTGACTCGCCTCGGTAGCTCAGTTGGTAGAGCACTTGGCCCGGAAAGCCAAGGGTCCCGGGTTCGGGTCCCGGGTTCGAGTCCCGGTCTAGGCGAAAATTTTTCTCTTCAAATATAATTTATCTTTCATTGAGAAATGTTAAATGGATAATAAAAACATCAAGAAATTCCATCTTCAATTAAAAGTAAGTAGTGTCCCTTTTCCGCTTCTCCTTCAACTGAATCTGTATATACTATCAAATAATTATTTTTTAATTCATAATTCTCTGCCTTGTCCCAAATTGACTAAAATCTCGACTCTATTATCCACTCTAAACTATCTTTTGTTCTTAATGAGAAACGAACTGAACAAAAAAAAATGAAATATCAAAGAATACGGAAGGTAACATAAATAGTTCTTAAATCGAAATTGTTGAAGTTATAATAATTAGTGATAATAATTATAGAAATATTGGTAAAAAGACAATAATAAGTAGAATTGATATAAAGGGTTATGAACTCCGAAAAAAATAGCAAAAGCAAATAATGCAAACGTTGTCTCTCCCAAACGTCTCATCACAAATAAATTAGGCATTCTATCAAATAAACTGAATTTTTAATATGTAAATACAATTGCGAATAGTATACTGAATACACTTCCCGACTTACGAAACAGAAAACAACGCATACATCTGTACAATCCCGTTTGAAAAATGAGTTCATTGGATACACAAATAATGCAATGAATTTTTTGACGCGGCATTTCCTAAAGTTCCAGTGTGAAAATAAATACCAAGCACATAGATAATTTTAAGTCTTCAGAGCGAATGTGACGTAATATAAGTCAACTGAGTAGATGGGGTGCTATAAACTCCTAGATACAGTTATTATTATTCTTAAATAACTTGGACTTTGAACTGCACAGATTAACAAATACTGTTACTACATTTATCTACAAGTAGAGAACCTATGTTTTATTTGTACTAGAAATGAAAATAATAACTGAAAATACAGTGTTGTCAATATTTGTAATATTTTCTCAATTATTAATTAAGATTGATTTTGTCTGCTGTACGATGTAAATGTTTGCAAACATTAATAATGTAGAAAATATTATGCTATAGAGAAACAGATTTTAATAAAGGAAATATCATATTAATACATACAGATAGGAAATTTCAGGATTTTTTTTAACTTCCGAAAGCAAATACTTGGATCCTAAACCGTTTTATATTGTTCTGTCACTAGAAGTTAGTTAGTAGTAAATAAAGAGGAAACTTATACAATGCATTCCGATTCAGTATACAAAAGTGTGCAACCAAACATATACTATAATAACTGTCTCTTGAAAATCTATAGAGAAAAATATCTTTCGTTTTGCTAGTTCTCTCAATAGACACATTATCAAGACTCCTAAAATAATATGGCAGAGTAAGCCTACAACAACATTCTTTATTTACCGTTACCTACCAGTTAGAGGGCTACTTAATTCTATGAATGTTTAAAAACTACATCAAAAATTGACAATGAAATACCTGTGTGTACAGTTTGTAATACGTATTGTTCAACAGAAGCATTTTATTTTGTTAGAAACGAAGAGTATTCTTGTCGACATAATTATAAATCATAATTAGAGACATTAATAAAAAGGCACTTAAATGTAACAAAACAAAATTATTTATATTTAATAAAAATGAAACTTTCAATTTAGGTACGATTAGGAACTCTTCCTTCAAAATTAAGGGTCATTGAAAGAAGAAATAACACAATGAACATCAAATTCAATACCTTACATGTCTATCAATACTAGTAAAATTCATACATGTCCAGTATACAATTATACATTATAATTATATTTAAAACAATACTGAAAGGATTCCCACCGGACACCAGAGATAATTATACCGTTAATATCACAGATATATCCTGTGTCATTTATCGGATAAATTAAAACAATAGTAATACTTGAAACCGGAAAGAGACAACTGCACTCTTTACCCATATGGATTTTAACACTTAACAAGAATTAAATGATTATGGATTTGGCTAACCTTAACATATGTGGCATATTCGTGTCAGGATTGAAGGATATAGGAGGAGAGATTTGCATTCCTCAATGTTATAATTGCTAGAAATTTGTTCACAAAGGAACTTGGTGTACGGCATACACAATATCTGTTCGATGTGTTGTAATTCATAAAAGAAGGTAAAACACATCTCAGACCATAAATTGTGGAACTGTGGGGGGAAAAAAAATTCACGTTACAAAAATTCTCCAAAATCCTTCCCAATTAATGTGCAAACCTTCAAACTCCAAAAACAAAACTAATTCAAATAACTAACATGAACAGTAAGAGAAGATTTCCAACGTAAAACCAATTTGGAATACAACAGATGGTAACAGGAATGAAAAAATAAAACACTGAATTATAACATTAATGATAAATTTATATGCGTTGAAAATTTTATTAAAGATCTTGAAAATTGAATCGATAGTGCGTGGGATTTCAAGCAAAACACGTTTAAACCTAACCACAGCCCCTATAACGTTTATTGAAATATTGATTTTAATGGAGACTGCCATCTAACTTTTAAATGGCTGCTAATTACAGACGGATAACCAATAAGATTAATTAAAAAAATATCTGTATATTATTAGTTAATGATAATGGTTATAGACGGGAAAAAAAGATTTACAAATGCTAGTTAACACAAATTGAATTACATATAACTTCAATTAATGAGAATTAACATTGTCAATTTAAAAAAAATTAAAATAATAACAAACAAAACATTAAAGAAGAGAAATTCACCCAGCCTTAGGAATATATGGCCCTAACGATTAATAAAATATTCCAAAATCCCGTAAAAAAAGTGCTTAAATTTTTAATGACAATGGACACGGTTACCATTGAAGTCCCTATTGATAATACACCCACAATTATCGGCTCCTACTATCACTCTGCCGAAAGTAATATTAATCAAACCGAACGTAATAGAACCAATAAATTTACAAACAAAATTAATAGTTTCAGGGAGATATTTCAATTATTAAAATATTGAATGGAGATAGTAGCTAAACCCAATTTTCGGGCAAATAATTTTACGTATTATCAGAAATTTATGGTTTTAACATTTTAACATTGTATTGCTAATAGTTATAAATATTTTTGGGCACTCACTGTATACTCGGATGCATTATATTTTTGTTGGAACTGTTAATTAGAAATTTCGGAAGGAAAAAATGTGCAAAAGTATTATAAACATAAAAAAAAAAATCCTATTTCTGTTAATTAATGATTAATATTTTTAATTAGTAAGTAAAGTGTCATTTTCGCCCACAAAGTAATGAGAAGTAGTTCTTCAATAATCCATTCTTAGTTCCCCATTTTACCAATATAAGGTTCATCAGGTGACATACGTAAAAATGTACGGAATTGCCTGTCGGTCAACTGTAAGAAAATTTTGCTATCAACTTCAATGTTTTCTTAAATTTGATGGGTGGAGATAAAGTCTTATTCTCCAACAATTCCTTCCACTTCAGCCCAAATCAGTTCTCTCGCATAGTACTTATTTTGATAAGGGTAGCATACGAACAACGTTATGTCCGGCTCTTGCGAATGAGGGCAATTATGTATATTGGATACTTAGATTTGTTTATTTTCAGAAACTCGAATAATTCAGTTTTTGTTCAATCGGCGCTGCAGGTTACATTAATGCCTCAAAAGCAGATTGTTAATATCTCATTTTTCTGTCTGCCACTCAGTTGGTGGCTTGTATTCTTTGTTTCAGAGGGGACCGTTGGGCGGCGGAAAAGTGTCTACTAAAACTCTGAATATACATTGAGTGAGAGTCAATAGTCTTATCGTAATCGAGTCTCTGCTTAGAATTAAATTCCCATGATGAACCTTTCTGGATTATCGACGAAACAGAACACGAATGGCGATCGAACTATTTAACGGGTGGTTTAAGCAAGCGATTGAGGAATGTAGTATATTTGGTCCATAGTTTAGGACACACCATATTTCGTTATTAAACAATGAAGTGATTTTAATCCCTCTGTCATGATTTTATGTAGAAAGATTGAAAAGACATAAAAACAATGATACTAATACTTTTCGGCCACTGTTCATTTTCATTCAAAGTTGATTTTTTCTTAAGGAATACCGTATTTCATTACCTCTTGAAAATTTCCCCTCGAGAATTATTTTCATATCTAAATTATCGCTTAATACAGTATGGTTAAGAATTGTCTGTCGTTTGTATCGTTTCCTCATCTTTTCGGTTTTTCTCGGTATACGAGTTATTTCCTTCCTTGCAACGGTGTGACGATATTTCTCTGTCGTTAAATCGGGTGTTTTGCACATGTTTCACATAACACACTTGATCTGTTATTTGCATTACTTTTCGTGAAAGATGATAAACACATCTTATTTCAAGGTCTTTAATTTCAAAATCATCTCTCATCTTAAGAATTGTTTCTCTCGTTTGGATAGTTATATTCTTCAGGCCCGTTTGCAACAATATTAAATTCAAAAATTGCAGGTAAGGTCACACTTGTAATTAATACTGAAAATATTTTGATCCCACCACACAAGTCCATATTGAGTTGACAAACACCGTTTTGTATCGGAAACCACGTGCAAACGATCTCGTCAAAAGTCGGATACGTATGGCCATGCTGGGTATTAAAAACGGCTGGCAGAAAAGAGTTGATGAGGCTAACGATACGATCTAAATTCGTTAGTACAGATTAGAATTGGCAGAGTACTGTAACATTTCTCTGTAATGATTCTTACGTTCATTGAATGATAACCATGGCGACGACCACCTCTATTGTGCAAACAGCTGTAGTTTGATTGTTTATCGGTATTTACAACACTTTACTTGAATACTAATGCTTGTTGATGCTCTCTGCTTGCTGCTTGCTGCTGCTGGCCTATCGGCTTACTCTTTAGTCTTTTTGCTTGGCTTAATGCTTCTCTGCTGTCACTACTACTAATAATATATATTATTATTATTATTACCGTTTTATATTTTTATTGTCAGAGATTCGAGAAAATGAGAGAAATTGAAGGTCAAGTAATGTGAGTGAAAACTGTAAAGAGAGAAAAGGTAAGTTTTAACACTGATAATACTCGTTACTACTGTTACTACTACTACCATTCCTTCTATTGCTAATAATTATAATATAATAATATTAAAATAATATTGAAAATATAAACTATCTTCCGCTTTCAAAGTAAAAAGAAATGGAAAAATTATGATAAAGCAAATAAGAAAATAGACTGAAGATAGTGGAGAATCTAAAACTGGTGGATTTATTGTTAATACTACTGAAATTATGGTGTCTATTATTGATAATATTCACTTAATTAACTCACTGGCACTAATCGAAACCCGTTGTAGGTTCATGGCCGCGCGAGGACATAACGCTCTCCATACATCCTTATCCTGAGCTAATGCTTTCCAATCATTGCCACTGTATAATCTACTTCCCTCAAATCACAAAGCTTAATGTTGTTGTCCCACCTCATTCTGGGTCTACCAACTGGGCGGTTTTCCCCTCTGGCTTTACTAACAAAGAAGTTCCCATGCACGTCCTTTCATTCCCAATACAGTGCAAAATGTCTGCCCATCGCAGTCTTGAAGAGACTAACTGTTCTTATTATATCTGGGTTCGAGATATAAAGACAATGTAGTTCATTGTTATGTAGTCTTCTCCATTCACGATGTTTGTTCATCTCTCTGTGCGTCCAAAATTCCACTAAGAACTTTATTCTCACTACTTGTAATCTCCTTCCTCCTCCAGTTAAAGTAAAGAGTCCAGTTTCGCACCACATAAATATAACTGTTAGAATAATAGTTGTATATATTTTTCAGCGTAATGTTTTTTGAAAGGAGTTGGGGACATCAAAAGTCTCGTGCAATGCATATAGGCATGCATTTCCAGAATTGAGAGCCTATTTTAATTTCTTTGTGCGTCTCATTCTATTTGTGATTATTGTTCCTAGGTATTTGAATTCAAGCCACTTCCTCAAAATTTTCCCTCATTTGTCATTAGCTGTCCATTCCATTCATACTGAATTTCTACCTGTTGACCATATATTTAGTTTTTACTGATATTTACTTCAAGTCCTAATTTTCTTAGCGTTATCAATGTGTGTGCGTGTTGGCCTTTAGTATCTCCTCGCTATCGGCCAATAGTACTACATCATCAGCATAAACTAACAGCTTATTAATACCATTCAGTTGTAAGCCTTCCTCATTCTCTAAAGATTTAATTGGCATTTGCTCTAGTACAAAATTAAATAGTAGAGGAGCCAGTGCATCTCCTTGCTTTTCAACCCATTCCTTGGATTTCAAAAGTGTCTGAAAATGTTTGCCTACACGCACCCTACTATTTTGAGCCATTTAGGACACATTCGTATAAGTCTGAACTAACTTTTTAGGAATTCCGAACTCCAGCATGGATACCTATATAAACTTTCCCTCTTAAATGAATCATTGAGGCTTGATTTTGAAGTCTACATATAGTGATGTACAGTGCCATTATATTCCCATTTTTTTCTAAAAATCTGTCTTTATACAAAATCTGATCTGTGTAGACCTGTTTCTTCTAAATGCACATTGATGATCTCCTAGAATGTCATCATGTAGGGAGTAGTGTTCTGCTTACTAAATATTTGTAAGAATTTGTATAAATTGAAAGTAATGAGATTGCCCCTGTTAGTTGTTGCAATCAGTTTTATCTCCTTTCTTATAAATTGGTACGATAATTGATTCCTTCCATTCATCTGGAAGAGCTTCTTTTTTCCCAAATCATACTAAGCAACACAGCGTTATTTTGTCTATCAATTTTTCTCCTCTGATTTTATGAGTTCTGCTGGGATCTCATCTGAACCTGATGCTTTTATACATCTTCAATTTTTCAATCGCCATTTCAACCTCTAATGCACTTGCTCTGCGACTAGCATTTCTGCGTGTCTGTAACCTAACCTCCTCAATGGCCTGTTCTGTATTTGTACATTACATAAGCTGAATTAAAGTAACTTTTCCATCTATTTAATATACTCCTAGAATCTGCAATCATATTCCCCATTTTCATTTCGAATTTATGTTGTTCTAGCCTGAAACCCTTTCTTCTCTATACTAATTCCCTGATATAATTCTCTAATGTTCCTATTTTTTGCATTCATTCAAGATCATTAATCTTCTCTCTCAAATATTCCCTCTTTTTACTCTTTAGTAACTTAGTGGTTTCCCGTCTAATACTACCCATTGCTCTCTAAATTTACCTCATTTGGCTCGTGTAACCATTTAATTTTTGCTAGTTTTCTTTTCTTTACAATGTTGACACCTTCCTCATCAAACCATTTTCTTGTTTTTGCCTCTTTTTTTTAAACAACCAATGCTTTCTGATGCTGACAATTTAATAGTATCTCTTATAGCCTCCCATTCTTTATTTATATCAGGTTCTTCTTCGTTTGCCACATTTGTCATCTGAAAGATTCCAGTACTTCAAATCTATTAGCATTTTTGATTTGGTATTCTTGCCGAATTTCATCATTTCTCAAGTTTTTAATTCATATTTTACAGAATCATCTTTAGCATTCGTTCCTCTCATAAGCGATAGCCGTTGTCTGATTTCACTCTTGACCAGATGATGATGCCGAATTGCAGTCTATCCTCTAACTGATCTAATATCAATGATGCTACTGTGCCAGCGTTTATCCACTAAACATGATCTATCTGGTTCCGAGTTTCTCCATCTGGGGACGTTCCAGGTGTTATTTATGAATATCCTTATGCTGAAATGTTGTGCTATTAACAATCAGATTCTTCGATGTGGCAAATGTGACTAATCTAACCCCGTCTGTCGTTACTATCTTCATGAAGACGAATTTGCCTATTGTTGGTTTGAATATATCTTCCCGCCCCACTTTTGCATTAAAATCTCCTATGACAATTTTCATATGATATCGTGAAAGGCTATCAAATAAGCATTCTAATTCTTTCATAGAACTCATCCTTGATCTTGTCAATCTTTATCTTGCTGTGGGGGCATGTACATTTACAATTATAAAATCATTGAGTCGTTATACCCTTTAGAATTATGTATGATATCCTATCATAACAAACTTAATATCTCGGATAGCGGATAGGATCCTCTTCTGACTAAAAAACCCGTTCCAAATGCAGGTCTTTCTGCACCCCCATAGAATAATGCAAAGGTTCCTGATTCCTGACTTACCTTCTCCTGGCCACCTAATTTCCTGTAAAGCGACTATATCTAACGGGCGATTTATCTAGTTCCCGCGTTAATATCTCTAGTGCCACCACTATTGTATAAAGTCCTAACATTCCATGTTCCTAGGAAACATTGTCCCTGTGTTTGAGCCTTTGGCATGGGTTCCCTGAAGTAGTCCCCGCCCGGAAAACCGAATGGGGGGACTATTTGACCTCCCGAAAATTTACCCCAGATGAACACATCATTCCGCATTTCTTGACGGTTGTATTTTTACGGATGAAAGATCGTCACTCTTTCGCCCAAGGTACTTTTTCGTCTGGCTTATCACCATTCGGACCAGTCCCGGCATGGGTAACCCTATCGGCAGCAAAGCTACCGCCGGGCATAGATAATATAACAATAATAATAATAATAGATGATGACATAATATAATAATAATAATAATAATAATAATAATAATAATAATAATAATAATAATAATAATAGTCCACCGCTGTGGTCTCGGGGTAGGCGCGTGCTGCCTTGTCACGCAGCGGGCCGGGTTCGATCCCCGGTCGGGACAGTTTTTCTGGGTGCGGTTTTTATCGGGATTTTTCCTCACCTGTAAGACAAATGTCAGGAAAACTTTAAGGCCCAAAAGGTCCCCGAAATCATATGGCCATCGCAGTCATCATCATTCATATTCATTTTAAGTTAAGCTTAGGATTAGGGACTCTCCTGGCGCACTATTATCATCATCATCACCCATCATATCATCGGGGCAACGTAACCCCGCCTTCCAGGCGCCCCAACCTCAGAAGTGGGTTACAATTACGCCATGCCAGGAGAGACATCAGGAATGTCGAAGGACAAACCTGGGGCATTTGAAAAAAATAGTAATAATATAAAATAATAATTATTGTTACATACATCTTACACTACAGTACCGATATGTAATTATTTATGTGTAGTCAGTGCAGCAATGTTCGTGAGAGTTCAATTATTGCACTTTCAGTAGCCTTACCTGTTCTAAAGGAAATGATGGAAATAAGATCTATAGAGACGGCGAATATTTTCTTTATAAGAATTTAAAGATATTTAACACTTAACAGATAAGGTCAACAGTACCGGCACCAGGAAAACGAAACCAGCTATTAGGGCGTGAGAGCCTATATTATCACCACATATCACCAAAATATTGTCTAGATAACACTCTTTATTTGTACTTGACACATGTGATTGTGAGGAATTACACCTGATCCTGCTAGGTGTGTCGCGCCGTGGAATATAGAATCACAAACTCAAATGTAGTAACACATCTATATCCATGATTAATAATTTCTAAATATTTTATTTGCAATACTTTTGTTTTCCAGGGATTAATAACAAAAAATATCAATGAAAAATAAGAGTTGAAGTGTAAATTGTGACTTAAGAATTTACAAGAAGCAAAGATGAATCAATAATCAGTATTCAAAGAAGAAAATCCATCTTCAATTAAAAGTAAGTAGTGACCCTTTTCTGTTTCTCCTTCAACTGAAACAGTATATAATATCAAATAACTTCCTTTTTAATTCATAATTATCTGCCTTGTCCCAAGTTGACTAAAATCTCGACACTATCGTCCACTCTAAACTATCTTTTGTTCTTAATGAGAAACGAACTAAACAAAAACAAAAAAATGGAATATCAAAGGATACGGAAGGTAACGTAAATAGTTCCTAAATCGAAATTGTTGAAGTTATAACAATTAGTGACAATAATTATAGAAATATTGGTAAAAATACAAAAATATGTATAATTGACTTTTAGGGTTATGAACTCTGAAAAAAAATAGGCAAAAGCAAATAATGCATATACTCTCTCTGCCACACATCTCATCACAAATAAATTGGGCATTATATCAAATTAACTGATTTTGTAATATGGAAATACAATTGCGAATAATATACTCAATCCACGTCCTGACCTACAGAAACAGAAAACAACGCATACATCTGCACAATCCCGTTTAAAAAAATAAATTCATCGCATACACAAATAATGATATGAATTACTTCATGCGGCATATCCCAAAGTTCCAGTGTGAAAATAAATACCAAACACACAGATAATTTTAAATCTTCAGAGGGGATGTGATAGAATGTAAGCCAACTGAGTAGGTGGGGTGCTATAAACTCCTAGAAATAATAATTTTTCTTAAATAACATGGACTTTAAACCGCGCAGATTAACAAATACTGTTACTACATTTATCTACAAGTAGAGAACACATGTTTGTACTAGAAATGAAAATAATAACTGAAATTGTCAATATTTGCAATATTTACGCAATTCTTAATTAATATTTATTTTGTCTGCTGTGCGATGTAAATATATGCAAACGTTAATAATATAAGAAATATTAGGCTATCGACAAAACAGATTTTAATAAAGGACATATCATATTAATACATGCAGATAGGAAATTTCAGTAATTGCCTTTAACTTCCGAAAGCAAATACTTAAATCCTAAACCGTTTCATATTTTTCTGTCATTGGAAGTTCGTTAGTAGTAAATAAAGAGGAAACATGTACAGTGCATTCCGATACAGCATACCAAATTGTGCAACCAAACTTACATTATAAAAATTGTCTCCTGAAAATCTATAAAGAAGAATATCTTTAGTTTTGCTAGTTCTCTCAATAGACACATTATCAAGACTCCTAAAATAATATGGCAGAGTAAGCCTACAACAACTTTCTTTATTTACCGTTACCTGCCAGTTAGAGGGTTACCTAATTCTATGAATGTTTAAAAACTACATAAACAATTGACAAGGAAATACCTGTGGAAACTGGTTTGTAAGAAGTATTGTTCTCCAGAAACATTTTATTTTCTTAGAAAGAAGAGTATTCTTGTCTACATAATTATAAATCATAAATTACAGACATTAATAAGAAAGCACCAAAAGTTGCAAAACATAACATTATATTATATTTAATAAAAATGAAAGTTTTAGCTTGGGGTCGAATAGGATTTCCACCTCCATAATTAAAGTTTATTAAAGTAAAGAAAGGACATATTCAACACCAAATTCAATACTTTACATATCCAATATAAAATTATACATTTTAATTATATTTAATGGAGTCCCACCGGATACCGGAGATGAGGATATAATTATTCAGTTAATATCAAAGTTACATCCTGTGTCATTTATCGGATAAATTAAAACAATGGTAATACCTCAAACCGGAAATAGACAACAGCATTCTTTACCTATATGGATATTAACATTTAACAAGATCTAAATTATTAGGGATTTCAATAACCTTATCAAATGAGGCATATTCGTGTCAGGATTGAAGAATATAGAAGGGGCGATTGCATTCCTCAATGTTGGAATTACTAGAAATTTGTTCACAAAGCAACTTGGTGTATGGCATACCCAATATCTATTCGATGTGCTGCAATTCGTTAAAGAAGGTAAAGCACATCTCAGACCCTTAATTGTGTAAAGTGTGGGGGAAGAACATTTTTCACATGACAAAAATTCTCCAAATCGTTCCCAATTAATGCCCAACCTCGAAACGCCAATAACAAAATAAATATAAATAACTAACATGTACAGTAAGAGAGAATTTCCACTTAAAACCAATTTGGAATAGAACGGATGGTAAAAGGGGTGAACACATAATGCTGAATGTAAAATTATTGATATTTTTTACATCTTATATTTTATTAAATATATGAACATTGGATATATATATATATGGCGGAATACTGGCGGAAAAAAAACTACGTTTAAACCTGTGACAGCCCCTGACACTTTTATTGAAATATTGATTTTAATGGACACTGCCATCTAACATTTTAATGGCTTATAATTACAGACGGAAAATCGTTATGACCATCTTATATATATATATATATATTAATATATATATATATATATATAATATAAAGTTAATGATAATCGATAGAAAGGAAAATCAATTATTTACAAATGCTAGTTAAAAAAATTGAATTACATATAATTTTAATTAATGAGAATAAATTGTCAAATTAAAAAAAAAATTTAAAACTAATAACAACAAAACATGTAGAACAGAAATCAGACAGCCTTACGAATGTATGGCATCATTCGATTGAATGGAATATTCCAAACTCCCGTAAAAACTTGTTAAATTTTAATGACATTGACACGGTCACCATTGAAGACCCTATTCATAATACACCCACAATTAAACTGATCTACCTCCGCATTACTCTCCCAACAATAATATTAATCAAACCGAACTTGAAGAACCAATAAATGTGAAACAAAATTGTATATTTGCTACAATTTTTTAATTCTTGAAATGTTAAATGGAGATAACACAAAACATATTTCCGGGAAAAATTAATTGATGAACTATCAGAGATTTATTGTATTAACATTTTATTCCTTGTATTTCTAATACTTTATATATACTATTCACACTCACTGTAAACTCGGATTCATATATTTTAGTTAGAATCATAATCATAAATTTCTGAAGGGAAAAACGTGCAAAATAGATTCTAAATATAATAATATTTTTAATGTTAATTACTGGTTAATAATTTTAATTAATTATATGAGTGTCATTTTCCTCTCACAAATTAATGAGAAAGTAGTTCTTCAGTAATTCTTTCTTACTCCCAATCTTACAATATAAGGTTCAGCAGGTGAAATACGCAAAACGCCACGCAGTTTCCTGCGGTCGACTGTAACACAACTTCTGCGATCAACTTCAATATTTTCTTAAGTTTGATGGTGATAATGTGTTCTTTTCTCCATCATTTCCTTTCACTTGAGCCCAAATCAGTTCTTCTCGCATAGTACATATTTTGATAAGGGTGGCATATGAGCAACGTTATGTTCCGTCTCTTGAGGAAAGAGGTCAATTAATTATATTAGATTCTTGGATTGTGTATTTTCAGAAACTCGAATAAATCAGTCTTTTTAATCGGCGCTGCAGCGTACATTATCCCTCAAAAGCAAATTTTTAATATTTCATTTTCTGTCTGAACCCATTGGTTGCTTGTATTATTTGTTTCAGAGGGGAACGTTGGGCGCGCAAAAGTGTCTACTCAAACCATGAAATATGATGGGTAGTATCTGTGTTCTTGTGGTTACCGAATGCCATCTGAGAATTAAATTCCCATAATGCAACATTCAGGATCTCGCGAAAAGAACACGCATGGCGCACCACCTACTTCACCTGTTGATATACGCAAAGTTGAGGATGTAGTGTCGACGGTCCATTTTTTACAAACACCATATTTTGTCATTATTTGCTGTACACGTTTGCAAAGCCGTAGAACTATGGTAATAACACTTTTCGGCCACTGTTGATTTCTCTATGGAGAGCGCTTACATTGAAGTAATCACAGACTTGAAAAGTGTTTTTATTTCTTAAGGAATACCGTAGGTCATGACCTTCTTGAAATTTCCCCTCGAGAATAATGTTGATATTTATATATTCGCGTAATAAACTATGGTGAAGACTGTATTTCCTTTTTTCTCTTTTCCTCCTATTTTCGGTGCTTCTCAGTTAAATTTCTTCCTTGCCAAATTGCCCATACTTCTCTACCGTTTCTTCGGGTGTTGTGCACTTGTTTGCACTACACACGTCATCTATTATTTGTATTACTATCGTAAAATATATTTTACCAACTATTTTCAAGGTTTTTATTCAAAATCATCTCGAATCTTAAGGATTATTTCTCTCATTTGCGAATTTATATTCTTCCAACTCGTTTGCAGCACAATGAAGATCAAAATTCACAGGTAACGTCACACTGTAATAGTACTGCAACTGTTTCATCCACCACACAAGTCCATATTGACTTGACAACATCGTTTTCTTTTGTAAACCACGTGCAACGACTCGTCAAAAATCGGATAGGTCTGGCCATGTCGGTTATTAAAACGGCCAGCAGAAAGTAGCTATGAGCTTGTAGCTAACGATTTTAAATTCGTAGTACAAGATTAGACTTGGCAGTACTGTAACATTCTCTGTAATGATTAGACCTAGGATTTTTAGGTCCTTAAAAATAAAGTTTTAGGCGCCTAAAATAGGTTTTAAAAATTATGAAATAGGCACTAAAAATATAGTTTTAGGCATAATTAGGCAGCTAAAAATATCATTTCTATTCGAACATAAATTTAATACTAAACATTGTTCATATTACATGATATCAATTCGCCTATGAATCAAAGTACACTTTATTATAATTTGCATTGCAATACATAACAACAATTTTCTCCAGATTTTCTGTGGTCAGACTTTGCCTTTTGTCCGACAGAACCATTTTATAAGCAGAGAAAGACCTTTCCACTGATACTGAGGTAACTGGTGCATATTTATATTTAGCAACATTTGCCAAGCTAATTTCTTTAGGAGAAGTACATCCTCTCCATTGATGGAATCACATACAGTACTCAGAATGTGAAATCCAGGATTTCGCTTTAACACATTTATCCACTTTTCCCTAACTTTTTCCCCAAATTTTCCTGTAGCACTTTTAATTTTATGTTCTGCTTCTCTAACTATTGACAATTGATCACAAGGGATTTCCCTTTTGCTTCTAATTTAGTTATGCTAGAAGACAAAAACGAAAAATTTGATCGAATGTAAACAATGTCCCGTTTTACACTACTATCTCCCAACAATTCTTTCACAGCTGCCACACATGCTGCACTATCTGCTGGTATTTCATTAAAAACAGGAGCTATCTCTTCTAAATGGTCCGCATAATATAAAACAGCCTCAATCCACGTTCCCCATCTGTAATCACTGGTTCCGGTGGAAGAGGGACTCCAGGAAGTGTTTGTCGGAATAGTGCTATCCGCGATGGGGCTTTGGAGAATACCTTTTCCATGTTCGAAATAAGGCTGTTGACTTTCGAGAATTCATTTCTTACTGTTTCAGCAATCCTGTGTAAAGCGTGGGCTAAACAGGTAACATGAATTAAGTTTGGATAAAATGTTTGCAGTAGAGGAGAAGCAGCAATCATATATGAAGCGGCATCGCTACACAAAAGAAGAACTTTTGAATCATCTACTCCTCCAGGATATAGCAATTGTAGACCTTTATTGACGAAATATGCAATTTCTTTATGGTTTACTTTATCAATCGATTTGGAGCACAAGAGATGAGATAAACTAGGCACATCGGGATCCATTTTACCAACTACCAGATTTGCTATGTATCTTCCCATTGCATCAGTGGTTTCATCCACACACAACCATATGGAGGATTCACCAATGTCGTCTTGAATTGATCTCAAAGTTTGGTTGTAAACGGAATATAGACAGTTTCTTTCTTAAAGTAGATTCTGAAGGTACGGTCTGGTTACAGTATTTTTGTAAAAAAGATTTAAATACGGTATTCTGCACAGCATTCCACGGGATATTTGCCGCTACTAGGGCTCTGCCACAGCTCCACGTTGAAATCTCTCCTACCATTTGAAGACGAGGGTTCCGTCAATAATGCCTGCTTTAAGGTGTTGTTCTGGGCGGCCTTCGCTTTATGAGCAACTCCACTAACATGCTGATTTATATGAGATTTTTTCTCTTGTGAAACCTGAACAACGGAAACAATATTTAAATATTATAATCTGTAATCTACGTTGTTACAATATCGCAGTTCATAGGTTCCTCTTATTTTAATATTTACTTACCTCTTTGCAGCAATAACGGCAGAATATAATTGTCCCATCATATGTCAATCCTGGAACATCCTTTATCCATTGTTCAATTAGCACACTTTTGTTGCCTTTGTATTTCGGCATTACACTGAATTAATATGTAAATATGACACTAGAAAACTGCACCTCAGGGATATCCTCACACGGCTGTCTTGGTGTATTAATTGCAACACTTCGGATAATTTTATATAGAAACTCCAATTTTATTCTGTTAACATAGGAGCAACATGCTCCTGCACCCACACTGCTCCAGAGACTCCTCCTAACTAACATACAAAATCAGTTGAACAAGTTTCCTTGTTGACAACAATGAGCAGCTATACATTTCAAATCTGTCTACTTCCTGTTTTTACTAACAGATGCTGCAACCTACTCTATTACCCATTGTTGTTTTTATCAAAATATTATTATTTAAATCTACAAACATAAATTTTAAACTAAATTAAATATAATATAATATAATAAGAAATTTAGCATTTAAAATTATATATAAATTATATATAATATATATATATATATATATATATAAATTTTGAAATATACAATAAATGTTTTGCTACAAGCCGAAATGTTGAAAGGTCTTTGAACTAAATTCATCCAGTACAGAATTTTTCTATTTCATTGATGTACGGAAATATTAAAAAAAATGACTAAATACGTAGAAATAGGCATTTTAGGCTCTAAAACTTTAAAATAGGTCACAGTGGGCAAAATAGGCATTTTAGGCACAATAAAATGCCTATCAAATGCTCTAATTTGATATAAAATATAAAGATATTTAATTAGTTACAAATTTACCCCTATAGAAAAAAATAGGCTTTTAGCTTAAAATCCGAGGTCTAGTAATGATTCATAGTCAGTGAATGATACCCACGACGACGATCACTATTTGTAATAAACAGTCTGTGAAAAAAAAATGTCGTTTGATTAGTTAACGATATTTACACCATTGTACTCTAAATACTAATGCTTTTTGATACACTCTGCTGCTGCTTATCGCTTACTCTTTAGTCTTTTCTGCTTGCTTCTTCTTCTGCTGTCACTACTTACTAATAATAATATTTATTATTATTATTACCGTTTTATATTTTCATTTTCAGAGATTGAGAAAATTAAGAAAATGAAGTCAAATAATATGAGTGAATATTGTAAAGAAGAAAAGGTAAGTTTTAACACTATTAATACTTACTACTACTACCAATATTTCTATTGATAATAATAATATTATTAATAATAATAATAATAATAATAATAATAACATATATATTAATAAAGAAATATAATTTCTTCCGCTTCGGAAAGTTAAGCAAATGATAAATTATTATAAAGAAAATAAGAAATAAACAGAAGACAAGAGAATCTAAAACTGGAGGATTTACTGTTATGAATAATAATAAATATAGCTGAATACATCTACACAACAGTTCCGATATATATTTTCCTTTATGTGTAGTCAGTGACGCAATGTTCCTTAGAGTTCAATTGCACATTCAGTATTCTTACCCGTTCTAAAGGAAATGATGGAAATCAGATCTATAGAGACGGTGAATATTTTCTTTATAAGAATATAAAGGTATCTAACACTAAACAGATAAGGGCAATAGTACCGGAACCAGGGGATCGAAACCATCTATTAGGGTGTAAGAACCTATATTATCACCACATATCACCCCAGTATTGACCAGATAACAGTCTTTATCTGTGCTTGACACAAGTGATTGTGAGGCAATATCACCTGATTCTGCTAGGTCTGTCGCGCCGTGGAATATAGGACCACAAACAAAAAAATAAAAGTAACACAACTATATGCATGAAAAATATTTCGAAATATTTTATTTAAAATACTTTTGTTTTTCAGGGATTAATAACAAAAAGTATGTATTAAAATGGGAGTTGGAGTATAAATTGTAACTTAAGAATTTACTAGAAGCAAGATGAATCAATATTCTGATTATTCAAAGAAGAAATTCCATCTTTAATTAAATGTAAGTAGTGACCCTTTTCTGCTTCTCCTTCAACTGAAACTGTATATAATATCAAATAAATAATTGTTTAAACTCATAATTCTCTGCCTCGCCCCAAGTGAACTAAAATCGCGACTCTCTCGTCCAGTCTAAATTATGTCTTGTTCTTAATGAGAAACGAACTAGACAAAAAAAAATGAAATATCAAAGGATACAGAAGGTAACACAAATAGTTTTTAAATAAAAATTGTTGAAGTTATAATAATTGTTGAAGTTATAATAATTATAGAAATATTGGTGAAAAGACAAAAATAAGTATAATTGATGATTAGGGTCATGAACTACGAAAAAATAGGCGAAAGCAAATAATGCAAACGTTGTTTCTCCCACACGTCTTATCACAAATAAATTAGGCACTCTATCAAATAAACTGAATTTGTAATATGGAAATAGAATTATGAATAGAAATACTCGACCCACTTCTCACCTACGAATCCGAAAACAACACATACATATGTAAAATCCCGTTTAAAAATATTACAAAAAGGTAAGTTCATTGGATACACAAATAATGCCACTGAAATATTTGACGCAGCATATCCCGAAATTCAGTGGGAAAATAAATACCAAGCACAGATATAATTTTAAATCTTCAGAGGGGATGTGATAGAATATAAGTCAACTGGTTAGGTGGGGTGCTATAAACTCCTAGAAACAATAATATTTCTTGAATAACTTGGGCTTCTAAACTGCACAGATTAACAAATACTGTTGCGTTATTTATCTACGGGTAGAGTATCTATTTTCCAAATTTACTAGAAATGAAAAATAATTACTGAAATTACAGCATTTTCAATATTTATAATATTTTGTCAATTCTTAATTAAGATTGATTATCTGCTGTACGATGTAAATATATGCAATCATTAATACTGTATGAAACAATTCTATGAATGTTTAAACACCACATCAAAAATTGACAATGAAATACGTGTGGAAACTAGTTTGTAAGAAATATTGTTCATCACAAACATTTTATTTTCTTAGAAAGATGAGTATTCTTGTACACATAATTATATTTCATAAAATACTGATATTAATAAGAATGCACTCAAATGTTACAAAACATTAAATTATATTTTATTTAATAAAAATGAAAGTTTTAGCTTAGGGTCGAATAGGATCTCCACCTCCAAAATGAAGGTTTAATAAAAAAAAGAATATAATAAACACCAATTTCAATAATATACATGTCCAATATACAATTGTACAATTTAATTATATTTAAAACAGTACTGAATGGACTCCTACCGGACCACAGATGAAGATATAATTATTCAGTTAATAATAGAGTTATATCCTGTGTCATCTATAGGATTAAATAAAACAATGGTAATACCTCAAATCGCAAATAGACAACAACATTTTTTACCTATATGGAAATTAATATTTAACAAGAACTGAAGTATTAGGTATTTCGCTAACCTTAACATATGTGAGATATTCGTGTCAGGAGTGAAGTATATAGTTGGAGAGATTGCATTCCTCAATGTTTTTAATTGCTAGAAATTTGTTCACAAAGCAACTTGGTGTACGGCATACCCAATATCTATTCGATGTGCTGCAATTAATAAAAGAATGTTGTGCGACATGTGGGGGAGGAACATTTTTCACATCACAAAAATTCTCAGAATCTTTCCCAATTAATGTCCAACCTTGAGACTCCAAAAAGAAAACATATTCCAATAACTAACATAAACAATTTGGAATAGAACAGATGGTAATATGAATGAAAACATAATCCTGAATGTAACATTAATGGTATTTTATATATCCTAGATTTTATTAAAGATTTGAACATTGGATAGATAGTGGCGGAATTGAAACAAACTATGTTCAAACCTAAGACAGCCCCTGACACTTTTATTGAAATATTGGCCGAAAATCGCTAGGACTATCTTTATATATATATATATATATATATATATATATACACACAACATTATTAATGCTAATGGGATAGAAAGGAAAATGCTGGTTACCAAATTGAATTACATACAGTTTTAATTAATGAGGATAAATTGTCTAATTATAACAAAATCATAATTAATAACACAAAACATATAGCAGAGAAATCAGACAACCTTACGAATGTATGTCCCTATAGATTAAATGAAATATTCCGTATTCTCGTGAAATCTTGTTAAATTTTAATGACATTGACGCGGTCACCATTGAAGTCCCTATTGATAATACACCCACAATTATCGAATCCATTTATTACTCTCCCAACAGTAATGTTAATCAAACCGAATTTAAAGAACCAATAAAATTAAAATAAAATTGTATATTTGCGAGAGATTTTTAATTCTTAAAATGTTAAATTGAGATGTAACAAATTACATTTCCGTGACAAATTAATTGACGAATTATCAGAGATTTATTGTTTTAACAGTTTTGAACATTGTATTTCTAATATTTTATAAATACTTTTGACACTCACTATATACTAGGATTCATAATTTTAGTTAGAACCATATTTAGAAATTTATGAAGTGGAAAAAGTGCAAAATAGATTATAATATATAAACATTCTTTTAATGTTAATTAGTGATTAATATTTTTAATTAATAACAGAATGTCATTTTCCTCTCACAAATTAATGAGAAAGTAGTTCTTCAGTAATTCCTTCTTACTCCCAATTTTACATTACAAGGTTCATCGGATGACATACGTAAAAAGGAACGCTATTTCTTGTGGTCAACTATAACACAACTTCTGCGATCAAATTCAATATTTTCTTAAGTTTGATGGTGATAAGGTGTTCTTTTCTCCAACAATTCCTTTCATTTCAGCCCAAATCAGTTCTCTCGTATAGTAATAATTTTGATAAGGGTGGCATACGAACAACGTTATCTCCGGTCACTTGAGGAAGGAGGTAAATTATGTATATTGGATACTTGGATATGTTTATTTTCAGAAACTCGAATAAATTTCTTTTCAATCGGCGCTGCAGCGTACATTATTCATAAAAAGCAAATTGTTAATATCTGATTTTCTGTCTGCACCCGTTTGTGACTATAACATTTGTTTCAAAGGGGAATGTTGGGCGAGCAAAGGTGTTAACTTAAATCATGAAATATAATGCGTAGCGTCCATATTCTTGTGGTAACCGAATGTCATCTTAGAATTAAATTCCCATAATGCACATTTCAGGAACCCTCGAACAGAACACGCATCGCGCACGACCTACTTTACCTGTTGGTATACGTAAAGTTGAGAATGTAGTGCTGTCGGTCCATATTTTAAAAACACCATATTTCGTTATTAAAAATGAAGTTATTTTATTCCTCTGTCATGATTTTCAGTAGACTTTCCAAAGCCATACAAATTATACTAACACTTTTCGGCCATTGTTCATTTCTCTATGGACAGCGCCTACATTGAAGTAATTACAGACTTAAAAAGTTGTTTTATTTCTTAAGGAATACCGCAGATCAATATTTTCTTGAAATTTCCCTTCGAGAGTAATATTGATATCTATATGATAGCGTAATACACTATGGTAAGGACTGCCTTTCGTTTTTCACGTTTCCTGCCCTTTCTTGTGCTTCTCAGTTAATTTTCCTTCCTTGCCAAATTGTCCATACTTCTCTGTCCTTACTTCGGGTGTAGCACACTTGTTCACACAAAACACTTCATCTGATTTTGCGTTACGTTCGTAAAAGATAATAAACAACCATTATTTTCAACATCTTTATTCAAAATCACCTCTGATCTTAAGAATTGTTTCTCTGGTTTGCGAATTTATAGTCTTCCGACCCGTTTGCATCACTATGAAGATAAAAATTCACAGGTCAGGTCCCCTGTAATAATACTGCAACTGTTTCGTCCACCACACAAGTCCATATTTACTTGAAAACGCAGTTTTGTTTTTTAAATATGTGCATCGATCTCTTCAAAAATCGAGTAGGTCTGGCCATGACGGTTGTTAATACGGCTAGCAGAAGAAGAGTGTTATGAGAAAGTATCTAACGATTTTAAATTCGTGGTACAAGATTAGATTGGCAGTACTGTAACTTTCTCTGTAATGATTCATATGTCAGTGAATGGCAGCCATGACGACGACCTGCACTATTTTCGAAACAGCTAGACTGGGGGGAGGGGGAAGCTGTCGTTTGATTAGTTATCGGCATTTACACCACTGTACTCTAAATACTGATGCTTGGTGATGCTCTCTGCTGCTATTTATAGCTTACTCTTTAGTCTTTTCTGCTTGCTTCTTCTTCTTCTGCTGTCACTACTTACTAATAATAATATTTATTATTATTATTATTACCGTTTTATATTTTCATTTTCAGAGATTGAAAAAATGAAGAAAATGAAGTCAAGTAATATGAGTGAAATTTGTAAAGAAGAAAAGGTAAATTTTAACACTGATAATACTCCTACTTCTGTTACTACTACTACCACCATTACTTATACTGCTAATAATAATAATAATAATAATAATAATAATAATAATAATAATAATAATAATAATGATGATGATGGTGATGGTGATGGTGATGATGATGACGATGATGACGATGGCGATGGCGATGGTGATGGTGATGATGATAATGATAAAACATAATATAATAAAAATTGTATCATCTTTTTTCTCTTTGAAAAGTTAAACAAATGATAAATTATAAGACAAGTAAGAAATAAACAGAAGACAGGAGAATCTAGAACTGGAGGATTTATTGTTAATTCTACTGAAATAATGATGACAATAATGATAATGATAATAATAATGATAACAATAACAATAATAATAGTAATAATAAATATAGTTGCATACATATACACTACAGTACCGATTTGAAATCCCTTTTATGTGTAGTCAGTTCGGCAATGTTCGTGAGAGTTCAATTGCACTTTAAGTAAACTTATCTGTTCTAAATGAAATGATGGAAATCAGATCTTATAGAGACGGCGAATATTTTCTCTATAATAATTTAAACATATTAAACACTTAACATATGATATCAATAGTACCGGCACCAGGAAAACGAAACCAGCCATTACGGTGTGAGAGCCTATATTTTCACCACATCTCACCCCAATATTGGCTAGATAACAGTCTTTACTTGACACATGTCATTGTGAGGCTATAACACCTTCTCTGTCCGCGCCGTGGAATATAGACCAGAATCTCAAACACCAAATTACACATCTATATGCATGATAAATAATTTCTAAATATTTACGATTCTTTTGTTTCTCAGGGATTAATACAAAAAGTATCAATTAAAAACAGGAGTTGGAGTGTAAATTGTGAATTAAAAATTTACAAGAAGCAAGATGAATCACTAATCAGGGTATTCAAAGAAGAAATTCCATCTTCAATTAGAAGTAAGTAGTGACCCTTTTCTACTTCTCCTTCAACTGAAACTGTATATAATATCAAATAAATTTCTTTCTAATTCATATTTCTTCTGCCAAGTTGACAAAATCGCGAATCGATCGTCCTGACTAAACTATCTTTCGTTCTTAATTAGAAACAAACTAAACAAAAAAGAAAGAAGAAATGTGAAAAGATACGGAAGGTAACATAAATAGTTCTTAAATCGAAATTGTTGAAGTTATAATAACTAACGATTATAATTATAGAAATATTGGTGAAAAGAAAAAAATAAGTATAATTGATGATTAGGGTCATGAACTTCGAAAAAACTAGGCGAAAGCAAATAATGCAAACGTTGTCACCCCACACGTCTTATCACAAATTAATTACGCACCCTATCAAATAAACTGAATTTGTATTATGGAAATACAATTGCGATAAAAATAATCAATCCACTTCTCGACCTATGAAACAGAAAAAATGCATACATCTGTACAATGCCGTACAAGAATGTTACAAATAAAATGAGTTCATTGGATATAAAAAAAATGCCTTGAAATATTTGATGCAGCACATCCCGAAACCTAGTGTCTAAATAAACACCAAGCACATAGATAATTTTAAATCTTCAGAGGGAATGTGATAGAATATAAGTCAACTGAGTAGGTGGGGTGCTATAAACTCCTGGAAACAATTATTTTTCTTATATAACTTTGACTTCTAAACTGAACAGATTAACAAATACTGTTACTTTAATTATCTACAAGTAGGGTATCTATGTTTAAAATGTACCAGAAATGAAAACAATTGCTGAAATTACAGTATTGTCAATATTTGTAATATTTCGACAATTCTTAATTAAGATTGGTTTAATCTGCTGTACGATGTAAATATATGTAATCATTAATAATTTATGAAACATTAGGCTATCGAGGAACATATTTTAATAAAGGAAATATATTATTACATACACATTGTAAATTCCAGGCATTTTTTTAACTTCGGAAAGCTAATACTTGAATCCTAAATCGTTTCATATTATTCTGGCATTAGAAGTTAGTTAATAGTTAATGAAGAGGAAACTTATACAATACATTCCGATACAGCATACAAAATTGTGCAACCAAACTTATGCTATAATAACTGTCTCTTGAAAATCTATAAAGAAGAATATATTTAGTTTTGCTAGTATTCTCGATAGACACATTATGAAGACTTCTAAAATAATATGGCAAAGTAGGCCTACAACAAATTTCTTAACTTAATGTTACCTACCAGATACAGGGCTACTTAAGTCTATAAATGTTTAAAAACTACATCAAAATTTGACAATGAAATACCTGTAAAAACTCCTTTGTAAGAAGTATTGTTCATCAGAAATATTTTATTTTCTTAGAAAGAAGTGTATTCTTGTCCACATAATTATAACTACAGATATTAATAGAAAGGCATTTAAATGTTACAAAACATTAAATTATATTATATTAAATAGAAATAAAAGTTTTAGCTTAGGATCGAATAGGATCACCTGCTTCAAATTAAAAGTTAATAAAATAAAAAATAACATAATGTACACCAAATTCAATACTTTACATGTCCCAAATAAAGTAATACAATTTAATTATATTTAAAACAGTACTGAAACGACTCCCACCTGACACCAGAGATGAACTTATAACTATTCAATTAACATTAGGGTTATATCCTGTGTCATGTATCTGATAAATTAAAACATGGTAATATTTCAAACCGGAAATAGACAACGACATTCTTTACCTGTATGGATATTAATATTTAACAAGAACAAAACTATAGGGATTTCGCTAACCTTAAAATATGTGGCGTATTCGTGACAGGATTGTAGAATATAGGAGTAGAGATTGCATTCCTCAATTGTTATAATTGCTGGAAATTTGTTCACAAAGGAACTTGGTGTACTGAATATCCAATATCTATTCCATGTTCTGCAATTCATAAAAGAAGGTAAAGCACATCTCAGACCCTAATTAGTGTGAAGTGTGGGGGAAGAACAAATTTCACATGACAAAAATTCTCCAAATCTTTCCCAGTTAATGTCCAACCTTCAATCTCCAAGAGCAAAACAATTTCAATAACTAACATGAACAGTAAGAGAGAATTTCCACCTAAAACCAATGTTAAATAGAACAGGTGGTAATAGGAATGAAAACATAATCCTGAATATAACATTAATGCTATTTTATATATCTTAAATTTTATTAAAGATTGGATAGATTGTGGCGAAAGAAAAAATCCTACGTTTAAACCTTTGACAGCCCCTGACACTTTTATTGAAATATTGATTTTAATGGATACTGCCCTATAACTTTTTAATGGCTGTTAAATACAGACGGAAAGTCGCTAGGACTCTTAATATATATATATATATATATTAGTTAATGGTAATGGGATAGAAAGGAAAATAAATGATTTACAAATGCAAGTTACCAAAACTGAATTATATATAATTTCAATTATTCAGATTAAATTGTTAAATTATAAAAAAATGAAAGCAACAAAACATATAGACCAGTAATCAGACAGCCTTACGAATCTATGGACCCATTCGATTAAATGAGATATTCCAAAATCCCGTAAAAACTTGTCACATTTTAATGACATTGATACGGTCACCTTTGAAGTCCCTATTGATATTACACCCATAATCATAGACTCCATCTATTACTCTCCCAACAATAATATAAATCAAACCGAACTTAAAAAACAGTAAATTTGAAAAAAAATGTATATTTGAGAGAGATTTTTAATTTTAAAAATATTAATGGAGATGTAAAAAAAATTACCCGGCAAATTAATAGATGTGTTATCAGAAATTTATAGTTTTAACATTTTTGAACATTGTATTTCTAATACTTTATAAATACTTTTGACATTCACTGTATACTAGGATTCATATATTGTAGTTAGAAGCATAATTAGAAATTTCTGAATTGGAAAAACGTGCAAAATTAGATTATAACATAAAAATTCTATTACTGTTAATTAGTTATTAATATTTTAATTAGTTATTAAAGTGTCATTTTCCTCTCACAAATTAATGAGAAAGTAGTTCTTCAGTAATTCCTTCTTACTCCAATCTTACAATATAAGTTTCATCAGGTGACCTTACGAAAAAGCCACGGAATTGCCTGTGGTCAACTGTAACAAAATTCTGCGATCAACTTCAATGTTTTCTTAAGTTTGATGGTGATAAGGTGTTCTTTTCTCCAACAATTCCTTTCACTTGAGCCCAAATCAGTTCTCTCTCATAGTACATATTTTGATAAGGGTGGCATACGAACAACATTATGTCCCATATCTTGAGGAATGAGGTCAATTATGTATATTGGATACTTGGATTTGTTAATTTTCAGAAACACGAATAAATCAGTTTTATCAATCGGCGCTGCAGCGTACATTATGCCTCAAAAGCAAATTTTTAATATCTCATTTTCTTTCTGCACCCGTTGGTGGCTTGTAATATTAATTATTTCAGAGGGGAATGTTGGACGGGCAAAGGTGTTTATCTAAACCATGCATTATAATGCGTAGCGTCCATATTCTCGTGGTAATCGAATGCCATCTTAGAATTAAATTCCCATAATACACCTTTCAGAAACTCGTAAACAGAACAAGTATGGCGCACGACCTACTTTAGCTGTTGGTATACGAAACGTTGATGATGTAGTGTCGTCGGTACATTTTTAGAAACACCATATTTCGTTATAAAAATGAAGTTATTTGAATCCCCTGTCATGATTATCTGTACAACTTTGCAAAGCCATAAAACAATAATACTAACACCTTTCGGCCACTGTTCATTTATGTATGGAGAGCGCTTGCATTGAAGTAATCGCAGACTTGAAAATATTTTTAATTTCTTAAGGAATTCCGTAGGACATTACCTTCTTGAAATTTCCCTTCGAGAATAATATTGATATTTATATGATCGCGTAATTCACTTTGGTCAAGACTGTCTTTATTTTTTTAAGTTTCCTGCTCTTTCCTGTGCTTCTACTTTAATTTCCTTCCTTGTCAAATTGCCCATACTTCTCTGTCGTAACTTCGGGTTTTGTGCACTTGATCACACAACACACTTCGTATGTTATTTGCATTACTCTCGTAAAATATAATAAACAATCATTATTTTCAAGATATTTATTCATAATCATCTCTATTCTTAAGAATTGTTTCTCTGGTTTGCGAATATATAGTCTTCCGACTCGTTTGATTCACTACGAAAGTCGAAATTCACAGGTAACGTCTCACTGTAATAATCCTGCAACTGTTTCGTCCACCAATCAAGTCCATATTGGCTTGACAACACCGATCTCGTCAAAAATCGGATATGTCTGACCGTGCCGGTTATTAAAACGGCCAGCAGAAAGGAGGTATGAGCTAGTAGCTAACGATTTTAAATCCATAGTACAAGATTAGACTTGTCAGTACTGTAACATTTTCTGTAATGATTCATACGTCAGTGAATGATTACCATGATGACGACCACCAGTATTTGTGAAACAGTTAGTCTGCGGGGAAAAAAATTGTCGTTTGATTAGTTATCGTTATTTACACCACTGTACTCTAAATACTAATGCTTGTTGATACTCTATGTTGCTGCTGCTTATCGCTTACTCTTTAGTCCTTTCTGCTTGCTGTGCTTCTTCTCTGCAGTCACTACTCTTACTAATAATAATATTTATTATTATTATTACCGTTTTATATTTTCACGTTTCAGAGTTTGAGAAAATGAAGAAAATGAAGTCAGTAATATGAGTGAAAATTCTGAAGAAGAAAAGGTTAATATTAAACAGATAATACTCGTACTATTGCTAACTACCTTACTTCATTTCTAATAATCAGAATAATAATAATAATAATAATAAAATAATAATATAATAATAATATAATAATAATAATGATGATGAGGATGATTATGATGATGACGAACGATATAATATTAATATAATAATACATAATTACAAAAATATAATAACTTCTTCCGCATCGAAAATTAACAAATAAGAAATAAACAGAAGACAAGAATATCTGAGCAGCAGGACCGATTGTTAAAATACTGAAAAATTGGTGTAATAATGATATAATAATAATAAGAATAACAAAATAATAATAATAAAATAGTTGCATACTATAAAACTACAGTATCGATATGTTTTTCTTTTTGGTAGTCAGTGCCGCAATGTTCTGAGAATTCAATGACTTCAGTATGGATAGCTGTCAAAGGAATTATGTAAATCAACTCTATAGAGATGTGAAATTTTCTTTAATAATATAAAATATTACAATTAAAATATAAGGTCAACATATCGGCACCAGGAGAACGATACCCGCTAGTAGGGTGTGAGAGCCTATATATAATCAGAGATCACCCAATTATTGTGTAGGTAACAGTCTTTATTTGTCCTGACACAGGGGATGTTAGGGATAACGGGTCCTGCAAGGTCTGCGCGCCGTGAATATAGGACCACAAACTCAATACAAATAACTATATATGCATGGTAATAATTCTAATATTTTTTTAAAATCCTTTTGTTTTTCAGGGATTAATACAAAAAATATCTATAAAATAGGAGTTGGATGAATAAAATTGTGACTTAAGAATTTACACGAAGCAAAATGAATCCAATAACTCAGTTTTAGTCATGAGAAGAAAATTCCATCGTTCAATTAAAAGTAAGTAGTGACCCTTTTCTGCTTCTTCCTTCCAACTGAAATGTAAATTATAGCAAATGAATTCTTTTAATTCATGAT